>BMAO01014120.1:0-55682 GCA_019973975.1 Trichonephila clavata | reverse complement strand
AGTTAGTTTAAAATCAATTACAAAACTCCACCCGGACAGACAAGATAGCAAGTTAACAAAAACATGGTAAAAATAGCGAATCCATTTCACAAGATAAACCACTTATCACAAATTCACTCTTACTTATTTTTTCCATCTGGTGCTGATAGCAATTCACTGCATAAAAAATTAGTTTGACTTTTTTAACCTATAAAAATTACCTCTGGTAATGCAATAGTTACAAATAGCTACAAAAACCCAAGTCGGAACAATTCACCGTAAAAAATATTTATTTCCCTTCCCCTGAATACTTTTATTGATCTGTCACTTGAACTGTCCGTATGTCACAAGACAGCGATGCCAGTCGTCGCCAGACTGAGAAGTTTCTTTAAGCTGTTAATCCTCATCAATGTCTCCCGCAAGCGTCAATTATGCAATCCCTTTCGACATGACGTGAAAATTACGTCACGCGTACAAAGTGGATGAAAAACAATACCAAACCACTGGTCGGACGCGCCATTATGGAATGGAAGAATTTATAAGTCGTGTTTTTTTGTAAATAAATTCAGGTACTTAAATCTTTTTTGCAGAATCTTATATATAGTGGAAATCGTTTGACACTGAACTCTGAGGGGACTGAAATTTTTTTGTGTAAAAGGATATATTGTAATATATATATTCAATAAAATTAAATTTATTAGAGTATACTGTATTAACATAGATTTGTATATATGCATGTATTTAATAAAAATCAATTAAACAAACTCTTCACAAGAATTCAATGAAATTATAATGTAAAATTTTCAAATGCTTGGAAAAACAAAACTTTTATTGAGTTTTTGGAGAATAAATTCTGATATTTTTCTTTGTATTGTCTTTTTTTAGTATCGAATTGTTCGATATCGTCTATTTTTATTCATGCCACAATTGGAATGTGCGTCTAAATATATAATTGCGAACACTCTTCATAATGTTCCCCATTTCGGAGGACGTGGGAACAAGAGCTACATTATTCATTTCATTTTCGTCACCGGAATCTGAATCAATGATATTTTTTGAGCTATGAACAAACTCCAAGATGTGTCTTTGTCTTCCATAATTGGAGCCGTACACGCATTATCATCATACACTACAACGAATCCTTCCGATAATATAGTAGGACAGTCCAATAAAACAGAAACTTTTTTGAACATTTCATTAAAAATGTCTGGTGCTTTTTTTGTCTCTTCCTTATATATATAGAAAGGAAATCTTTTCGTGTTAAATGATTTTTGTTCGTGTTAATAGAAAAAATACATGAGAAAATTCACATAACCGGACCGTTGTATTATTTCCAATCAACCGATATTGCGTCTTTAGCGTTTTCGTATACATATATATATATATTTCACTTTCTTTTTATATGATATTAATAACATTAATAACATTATTTTTAGATTTAGGGTATGGACTCTATTCTATCTGACGTCATAATCACATGACAATACACTCAACAAACTCCTACGTGTTTGATCGACTGAGTATTTTGGCGGCTTTTTCGCATTTGCGTCTTTATCATATAAAATGTATTGTGTGTGTGTATGAAATCCTTTCTTTCCTTTACCTTTAAAGAAATACAATTTTTATTTTTATGTATTACTGATAGCTTTATAAATATTTTTAAAAATTTCACATTAATATTTCTTATTTTTATTGCAAGAGAAATTCTCAGAATATTTATCGCGATAAACTGTGTTGCTTAGCTATCGATTTCGGCACCCAAAACACCTATTGCTAAATTAAGTTGCTTGGTAATCGAATTCCGGTCCCAAAGAAAATGACACGCCAAGAGGCCCCTGTTCTAACTTTAACATTTAATTATTAAGTACAAAGGATTTTGTTCAATTGAACGATCCATGATTTTTGGAACCAAGTGGCTGGCAAACTAATTACTAAACCAAAAAGTATACAAAAACACGAGACACCAGGTCAAAGAACAGAAGTATAAACTAAATTAAAATATGCATATATATATTTAATAATTACACGAAAAGCAAAAGACTAGAATATATATTAAAAACATTTAGAGTACTAAAAAATTGAAAGATATAAAATTTGAATGTAAGTAAATATATATCGACGGTTAGGCCACAACCACAAGTAAAATACGATTAGCTGTTATTGTTTATTTTTATTTCGTGACAAATCGTTAAGAGATCTCAGCGCCTCTGGGATGAATCGACCCCATTGTGAATAATTTTTTTTACACATAACATACGAGGAGAAATATCCTTTTGAAAAATTACTTATACAGTCGAACCTCTATTTAATGAATCCCTAAATCCCCTTAAAAAGTTCACGTTGTGTGAAAAATTTTTAAAAAGAGATTCATTCTCTTCAATCGTGGTTCCAAGAAAAATTTAGCAAAATAGAGAAATTCATAAAATTGAGGTTCGTAAAATGGAAGTCCGACTGTGGCTATTTTTATTTCTTCGAAAAAAAATCAGCGGTTTTACAAAAGGATTCTTTAACGCCTTTTTGTTTCCTTTTTTACTGCGCTTTTCCCATGGATCATTGGCCTAGTGGTTATAGTCACGAACTCGTGGTCACGGGTTCAAGTCCTCATGCCACTGAAGACTTGCCGCGTAGAGGGGTTGATGCACGTTAAATCTGTCGAAGTTCAAAGTCATTCCGTTGACCTGGTGTGGTAGTTTGAAGAGGGGTGCCAGATCAAGTGTCGTCACCGTCACTTGACCGAGGTTTGAAATTAAGAGGTCTGTCGCCAATGGGCTTCGTGTTGCTTTATAGTGCGACGTTAACATAACTTTCACTCACTCACTCATATGATGACTGATCTTTTTGAAGTGAAACTTCTTTGCGGACGGGAGTGAATGGGAAATTTACCCAGTTTTGCTTAACAGTGAAAAAGCGAACGGAAGTAGTGATTCCCTCCATCCACTCGTAAATCGCCATGGTGAGAAGATAGCGAGCGGGAGGAAAAGAGAGGGGGCGGGAACACCACGTGACTTGCGTCATATCCGTGAAAAAGTTGGACGATTGTTAAGGAGGAATTGTGCATCAAAAGTATATCTTGCTGCTAAGGATGAAGGCGCTTAGGTATTGGTGACATTAAGTGGTACCCTTGCTACTCTCGTAAAGAACTCGCATAGCGTATTTTCGTAGTTTTTTTTGTAATAAACGTGTCGTTTTCAACGAATAAACGCCCCCAAAATATTACCATTATATGGCTCTTCCCGTTACGGGAGTGTTTGGGGCATTGTGTATATGTCACTAACGTTCGCGCCAGAATCGCTACGGATAGCGTCTTGTAAACAAACACAGTGACTTCTGTGAGTGATGCATTAAGTTTATATTATTAATTTTTATTTCCATTGAATCAAAATCAATTCTGGTAAGATAGCCTAGAACAAATGCAAAACGAGGAAAAGAGTTTCGTGAAGGAAAAAAAAAAGCAAAACTAGTAGCAATTCCTGGCGAAAGTCTATATATAACCAGGTAGTTCTGTCACAGCTTTTATCATCTTTATCCATAAAGTTTTAATGCTGTACACACCAGAGACTGCTGCAATCATTGGATCCGATGATGATTAAAAGCCACTTATCTTAACTGGGGACTTTAAAGTTAATTTTGCTTCAGAAGAAGCAAAGCCACTCATTGAATTTTTGAAACGGACACTGAATTTGACAATGAATACTGATTCTAGAGAAGGAAAAACAATATACGGAACCACCATTGATGCAGTTTATCACATTTTCTTGATTGACTACTATCGAGGATTTTTATATCCTACTTCAGTTACCACACACCCATTCTTTCTTGGAAAATGATGATGCAGAAAATTGAATAAAAGTATTATTTTCATACAATAAATGAATTTCGAATTTTATTTGATTAAAGTTATCTCAGCATTTTAACATAATTAGATCTATTCCTGCATTTACGGCCAACGTCGTCAAAGAAGTTTCACTTCTGTCGCGGGGCTTTCCACGTTCTTTTAATATTGTCCTTAACTTTATAAAGTACATTAAAATATAAGATAAAAATTAAACACAATGGGAAGTGTTTTTTTCGAACATTAATAAATCCCGTGCACCACAAAGTATCATACGGGACTTACAGTGAATGAATATTAACGTCGCACTGTTCAGCTACACGACGGCTTTTGGCGACGGAACTCTTAATTTTGAACCATGGTCAAGTGACGAAGACGACTACCCCTCTCCTAACTACCACACCAACGGGAGGACGTTTGAGCTCTCGACAGACTTAACGCATGAATTGCTTCCCAACAAGGTGGGTCCTTAGTTGGACTGGGTTCGAACTCATGATACGTCAGCCACAAATTCGATACCTTGACCACTTGGATACCGCGGCCACGTTAAGTGGTCACAAGCGGTTGTTCTTCAGTGGAGCAAGGGCTACGATAGCCTAGTTGTCAAGGTCACGGAATCATGGGTGGCGTGTCATGAATTCGAGCCCTAGTGCTAATGAAGAGCCACAGTTTAGATGGGCAGATGTATGTTCAACATGTCTAGGCTCAAAGTCCTCCCGTTGGTGTAATGTTGAAGCTAGGAGATCGGGGACCAGCTCAGGTGTCGTCCTCGTCACTTGACTTGACCGTGGTCCAAAACTACAAGGTCCGTTACCAATAGTCCTTGTGCTGCTTTAAAGTAAGACCCCCCCCCCAAAAAAAACTCTCGCTCTCTTCTTTCAGATATATTCTTCGTTAGGATAAGTGAGTGAATATTAACGTCGCACTGTTTAGCTACACGAGGGCTTTTGGTGACGAACCTCGTAATTTTGAACCATAGTCAAATGACGAGGACGGCTGGCACCTCTTCTCCTAACTACCACACCACATCAACGGGAGGACGTTTGAGCTCTCGACAGGTTTAACGTGCATCGCGCTCCTACACGGCGGGTCTTCAGTGGTACTGGGCTCGAACTCGTGATATGCCAGCTACGATCCGATATTTTGATCATTCGGCTACTGCAGCCACACGGGGCTTACAGAAGTAAGCATGGAGCACACTTTACGAATGAATTTAAAGTCATGAAGAATTACAATACAAACATCCATGCATTTTTCGGGATTGGAACCCAGGCCCTACAGCACCGCAGTCAGCGTCACTAACCACTATACCGAAGGGCGGCAAAGGGTCCATAATAAATTGAAGGGTTAGTTCCAATATTCACATTATAAGTCACAGTAAACTAAGAATTAGATGCGCTAGCTTTTCTTACCTAATGTAGCGCGTTTAACTCTCATGCGCTGGATTTTTGACTAAAATAATACACTAGAGCGAAATAATTACAAATATTTTAGATAGCCCTCACAAAGCTTTAATTATTGAACAAAAGCTGGTACATATTAATAATATTAACCACTTTTTCAAATAAAAGTTGTCCAAAGTTTTAAAAAATAGTTTGTACATATTTTGTACCACCACGCTTCAAGCAGCATACTAGTTCTGGAAACATGATTTTTTCCTCTCTAGACACAATGGTAGCTTTAGCTAGTTATTTTATAGTTGAAAAATAAGTAAATAAATACACTTCATCTTATATTGTTATTCAACCTTTATATTAATACATTTTCAGTTTTTCCTGATTTAATGTCGTAAACTTAATTTTAATTTAGTTCTAATTGTTGGAGAGCTTGACTTCTTTGAGAGCGCCAATATACCAAAAGGGACTGTAGAAGCCTCGCTAGAGGCAGTCTACTTATGGTTGTGTAGGAGAAAGGGTCCCCCGTAATAAACATTGGATTGAATTCACATCTATTTGGTCGTTCTTGAATTTCCGTTTCGTACACTTCTCTCGCCACACTGTTAGCTTTAATTTTTAATATTCTACTCTATATATTATTTTATTTTATGTAGTTTTTATTTAGTTAACATATATAAGTGTACAAGTGGTTTTTTCCCCCTGAACATAAGCTACAGATCATTCAGGACATTTTTATAATTTTGTATGTACTATTCTTTAATAATTCTTATTATTTAAAAAATGTAGCTAACAACAAATCTGTAACATAATAATGTTTACTGATCAATAAATCAGTAAACATGTCCATTATAGCTAAAAAAAAGTGGAATGCATGTTGTATTTGGAAAGAATATGTCCTTCAAAATCCTGGTGGAACATTTTTTTGGTCAATCATATTTTCATACTAGCAATGCACATGTGTGGTATTAATTACAATATTGATTTGTATCAAATATTACAAGAATGACACACTTTCATACATTTTTTACACTTAAAAATACACAACACAGTCACTTCCAAAAAATACCACTCAACAGACCCACAGCTAATCAAAGAATGAACTATTGCGTAAGCCCAATACACACAATTAGCTTCTGACATCTGTGAGAAACTTGAATAACTGCTACAAGTTGACCTCTGGGGTGATTTAGAGAATGTAACATCTAGCATCAATTTCTGAGACATTCAAACAAGTGGTACGTTTCATGTACCACCACACAATAAACGAATAAGAATTGGTGGTGCAACATATGTACCATCAAACATGAAAGAGTTACAGGAAACTGCAGCTTGGAGGTCCTTGTTCTACAAAAAATTCGATGAGGAAATTTGATTTGATTTTATTAACGTCGCACTCTAAAGGAGAGTGAGAGCTATTGACCCGGATGTCTCAATTTTGAACCTTGACCAAGGGACGAAGAATGACATCCGAGTTGGTACTCCACAGTCCAAACTTCCACAACATGCAATATGAGGACTTTGAGCCACGACAGATTCAGCCTGTTTCAGCCCTTCCACATGGTGAGTCTTCAACGCATCAGGACTGAAATTCACTACTTGCTGGTCACGAATTTACAATCTTAACCATTTGGGTACCGTGGGCACAAACGACATGGGAAGAAAGGAGAGCAGTAGCATATTAAATCTAACTTCATAAGGGACTGGATAATACCATATTTTAAATATTAAGTGTTGCGTTCTCGATATCTTTTCTTAGATTAGGACAGGATGAAGAAATGCACTTTGTCACAATATTTACAAAATAGAAGTTTACAGCAGTTCACTTAGAACAGGCATGTCAAACTCATTTGATATCACGGACCACATGAACTCTTTTATATTATGTTGAGGGCCGCATATTTTCAATGTTCAAAAAATTAATAAAACAAGATTTTAGAATGTTTATATTCTTATTTATAAAACTAAATGTATGAAATATTATACATACATAATCGTTAAATATTTCCTTTTATTTTTTAAACCATAATGTTTTATAGTGTTTAATAAAATAACAAAAATGAAGGTTATAATACGAAATACAATTTAATATTTCTTTTAGAAGATATTTGACATTGTTTGTTTTCTCACAACGTAAGTCATGAAAACTTGGTTAAAACATATTGTGCTGATGTAATTTTTAAGAAATTATGATAAGTTTTGATAATTTAACCTTGACATTTCTGAATTTTTGTTATTTTTCATTAAAGAAAAAAAAATTTCGCATAAATTAATGCTTCTAAACATAGCCATTCACTATGCTCGTAACAAATGATAACATTTTAAGAAACCGATCTACAGATATAAATATGTATAAACATCTAGAATTTTAACCTCCAAACATTTTTGCTTCAGCAAAGAATTACAATATATTTCAATTAATTATATTTGTAAGTTTTCATCAACAATTTCAATATCAATTGACAGAGGTAAAGTTAAAAAAAGAAATTGCAATTCAAAATTTTTAAAATTTAGAAAATATTTGGTCGAATCCCATCTCTCACAATTTAATTTGTTGAGAATATTCTGCAAATTTTAATTTAAGTGGTTTAATCAATAGATTTTTTGAAAGCTTTCAAAAAGTAAGATGTTTTCTCTTTCTGTTTGTAATAATTTGTCTGTAATAGTTTTTGTTTAAAAGTGTTAATATCAAATAGCATTGTAACAAAAAAGATTTTTGCCTTGAAGTTAAGTTGACTTATAAGATCCACTGAGAAAGCCATGGGTTTTCTCAGTTGATTCAACATCATCTTTTAATTCAGAATCTTTTTCTTCTTTCATCATCTTTTAATTCAGCACAGTCATAATTTTTTCTTGGTTTCCAAGAAAATCATGATATTATCCATAAAATAAAAAAAAATCGTTCTAACACTTTGACTCGAAATTCATTGAACCTTCATATAATATGGTTGATCGATAAATTCACATTCTATATCTTCTAGAAATGTGAAGCAAATCAACGATGCTAAAGTCTACTGCTCGAATATAATGTTTACGATTTAACTGACTACTTTAAAACATGTCCAATATATTATAGTTCATAAACAAAAACAATACTTGCTATGAAATAATACAACGAACATGTTTAAAATTATTATTAGTCATGCTGTTTGCTTGTTTCTTTTAATCTCACTGCTCCTTTAGTAATATTGGTCATGGTAGGTGCGCTATCAGTTGCAAGAAAAACCGACATTTTCCCAAGGAACACTTTTTGTCTCAAAGCTTCTTTAAATGCAACAAAAATATCTATTATGCATAATACATGACTCAACTACAATTCTCCACAATAATTCTTGACTATTTCATCACTTCTGCTGGTTACAGAATTTTGACTTAAACTTACACTTTTAATTTTTTTTTTATTTGTGCTGGACATAATACCGTTTTCCTTCTTCTTTCAAATCTAAGCCGCCATCAATTTTAAACTGCACCCCAGAATCTCAAAAAATGTTTGTGAAAAATGAAAAATAGTGTAAAAGGGTTTATATCGATATCAAATGTTACGAAATTAAATTTATTTCAATGAAGCGAAATTTATATTTAATGGAAATAAATTAATTTAGTTAAATTAATTTATTTCAAATGAGAACTAATAAGGAAGGAAAAATTATTTATTTTATCAGTATTATAAACTTTTAATTACATACATACCCCTGTAATCGCTCTAAATACCCCATCCAACAAATATCCTTCCCTTTGTTTCTAAGCCGCGCGCGCGTGCCCGATTTTCAGTAGCATTAGCATTGGGAAAAAAAAGTGTGGCTTAGATTCGAGTAAATACGAAAATTCTTCCTCTTTAATTTAGCATTCGCTAATAAATTCTTCTTTAGTAAATGGTTTCGATCTGTGCTTAAGAGATTAAAAGTGATAATATATAACTAATTTTTATTGCAGTTGTATTGTCCTCAACAAATTTAGGTGCCTGCGGTAGCTTAGCGGTCAAGGTAACAAATTCGAGTCCTGAGTTTGAGCCTTGTACCAATGAAGCCGATGCACGTTAAATATGTCGAGGCTAAAACGTCTTCCCATTGGTGCGGAGTGGAAGTTAGGAGAGGGGGGGTGCCAACGCAGGTGTCGACGTCGTCAATTGACCATAGTCCGTCGCCAAACGCCCTCGAGTAGCTGAATAGTGCGACGTTAATATTCACTCTCACTCCCTTACTCAACAAATGTGAATACATTTTTTCCTCATTTTTTAAGAGTTGATTTCAATTCCGACAACTCGTCTTTTCAAAGTTTCGCAACATATTTGTCATAGTTTGTTTTTGGACTTGCGTCATGTGTCTTTTAAAATTATATTCTTCAGCAACTGAATTACAGTTTATACATGTCAAGCACATTATTTTATTCTTGCTTTGGACAAAAAAATATTGCAGTTCCCATTTTTCTTGAAAATTACGATGTTCATCTTCAGTTCATCTTTTCTTAATCCGTTCTTGAAGTTTTTTTTTTGTTTAACATTTATAAACCCCGTGCACCACGCAATGTATAACACGGGGGCATACAACACAGACAGAAGAAAGGATTACAACACAAACATCCATGCCTTCTCCGGGATTCGAACCCAGTACCTACGGCACCGCAGTCAGCTTCACTGACCACTATATCGGATGGGCGGCTGTTCTCGAAGTTTGATTATGTTTTTATTAAATAATTTTTTAAATTAATATGAATAAAAACACAAAAATCCACTTCCATTCACAAACTATTGAGTAAACACTCCTTTTTGTCTTAGCCATCTAAGGTTTTTAAATTTTAAAAAATAATATTTCAACTGTTTCGAAGAAATTAAATTCACACACACGATGGATGTATGCGATCTATAACAATAGTAAAATTAAATGAAAAAAAATTCAAGAAAATATTAAAAATAATTTTCATTTAAAGGCTATTTCTATAACTAAATAGGATTTTTTTAAAAAAAAACAAGAATATATAACAGGTTAATATGTTGTAAATTTTTAAAAGTTTACCGGAAATAAATTTAAAAACAAACAAACCTTAAAGATTGATATTGTAAAATGTCTCCGGGGCCGCAACCTATGTACTGGCAGGCCGCATGTGGCCCGCGGGCCGCGTGTTTGACATGCCTGACTTAGAATGACTTTTGTCATTTGTCTGTCTCGTTTCCGACAGATGACTTTTGGTAAAGTAAACAATTGATAATGAAAAGTACTTGGATTTTAGGTCCACCGTGTTCTAAGTGTACATGAATGCATCATCCCCAGAGGGACAAACTGTCATGGATAACAGAGTAGATGAATGGAGCTATAGCATCAGTTATCTCGCATTGTATCATCAGATAGACGCCTTATAGGGCAAGAAATCACTTGAGAATGTAACTAAGAAGTACAATATTTAGAGTCATTTCCTCATTAAGGGGGTATAAAGAAACTATCATCCTACTAAAGCATATCTGATGACTGCATATCGTAGAGTTCAAATGTTAGTATATCATTAGGAAGCAGAAAAATTTTCATCGGACCATAGATATGTGAAATTATGTTGCTTAAGACTTTTAAACTTAGAATCCCGTAGGTACATGCCGATAGCAGGGTACGAGTACTGAGCTAACCCCAGCTAGCAGGTATCTTCAAACTGTTGTGGCAATCGCATTCTTATAAGAGATCGTTCACGGGAACTGAAATGCAATCCTTAATATAGGTGATAAGCTTTCATAGATCAATGCAGTCGACTCGGTGGCTTAAAGGTAGCGTGCCCACTTCGTAAGCCCGAGGTTGCAGGTTCGATCCGGCTGGAGTCGATAGATTTTCTGGATCTGAAAATCGTAGACACACATGTCATGTGATTATGTGGCACGTAAAAGATCTCTTGAGTGTCAATTTGACTCTGGTACTCTCGTCAAAATTAAAAGTTACTACAATATTTAGCATTCCGATGAGAGTTTGAATTATAAAATTAATTCAAGCGTCCAAATTTGGTAGCGAGAGCCGACATTAGATGGTGCCAACATGAAATAGTTCTCACATTTAAGAACTTGCCGTGTCTGCAAAAGCTTAGTTGCCAATATGCAGCCCATTATAGTAAAAAAAGGTCATTGTTATTGATCTGTTAATCTCTGATGACCATGGGATCCTTTTTCTACGTTTTCAGCATCCCTCTGAAGACCCCTCCTTCAACTCTTCAATATACTACACTCCAGTTGCTGAAAATGATTCGAATACCATTCTGCCTATTTCACTTCAGTACCTGGCTTAACAGGTCAGATGATCTCAATGACATGGGAACAACGGGGATGTCATCGAGATGTTCAACCCTCTTACTCTGCTGCATCAAATATTCCTTAACCATGGAACGTTCAAAGCTTATGGGTCTGTATAGCTTATATGGTTTCTCAACGTTTCTAGTGATTTGATGCCAAGATGGCCGCGGTAGCCCAGTAGTCGTGGACTCGTGCCATGAATTCGAGCTTGAACCGCTGAAGATCCATCGTGCACAGGGGGCCGATGCACGTTAATTCTTTCGAGGCTCAAATACCTCCCTTGGCGTGGTGAGATCGTTCCAGCTCAGGTGTCTACCTTGTCCTTAACCATGGTTCGAAATTACCAGGCCCACCAATAGTCTTTGTGTTGCTTTTACAGTGCGACTTTAATAAGCCCTCACTCACTTAATGCCAAGATGAATTGTCGTTTCCGTCAGGGTGAAAACTGATATTTTACAATATTAGGCATGTAAATTTATTTCGATTGCTCTCTTTAATGTACTTTTAAATTATGTAGCGAAGGCTTATTATATGTTTAATTTATGAGGCTTATAAAGGTTAGTGTGTTACATTATGCAAAATAAATGAATAATACACGCGTGAAAAACGTTTGTAAACATACTAAGTAATTGCCTGTAAAATAATACATTTCTGTATTAAAATTTTAATTTCAAGCAGTATATTAATTTTATCGTAATATATTCCTTTTATAATTACTTATTTCAGTGAAGGTAATTTTTAACATATGGATGGCGTTGTTTTGCAATTAGAGGATGTTTATAGATTCTGACAAAAGTTTTGGTATGTTTAAACTTAAAAAAATTCTTTTTTTTTTTTTTAAAACAAAGGCATCATTTTGTAACAACTGTTTTCATGTCTTCGAGATTATTTTAATTCTACCGTAAGGATGCAGTAAAAATTCTTTTTCATTTTTCAACCATCATGAAAATGTATAATCAGTGGGGAAAAATTTCTTTTTGTATTTAATAATTTCTGAAGTGGTCGTGGTAATTTAGTTTTGGTATACAACTCCTGGAGCAGGTGCTATTTCAATCATACACACGCCGAGGTTCGAAATTTATTCACGAAAAATCCGGCGTATAAAAAGGCTAGTGGACTTGAACCGTTCTGTGTACGATGGAAGAAATTTTCATCATAACATATAGTGAACAAAAAGTTGTAATCAAAATAGGTGTACTGTAAATTAGTTGTTGCTGGCAGCTTTTTTCACTATTGCGTAATAAGGAACGCAGCTGTCAAAACAAAAATCAAATGTCAATCATTTTAGCGGGTTTGAACTTCTAATTCCACTGTTTGTTGTGGATGGAAAAAACATGAGATTTCTTTAATAATTTTTTTTTAACGAAACTAAGATTTTCTAATAATGTGATAAGACGGGAAAAAGTTTTTTTTTATTTGTTTATTTTCTGTGCAATTCTCTCATATCGTATACCCCAAATAAGCTTCCTAAAACCATGTAGCTGAAATTTATATCACTATACAGTTGTTTCACTTCTAATGTACGACGAAAACGCTTTTTACTTTATGCATATTTTGTTACTTTTGTAGAGAAATTTAGAGAGGAATAAAAATGACACAAAGATATATATTTTTATTTATTTTGTACTTTGCTTAATGTGCAAAATTGCATGACGATGAATATTCCCATCATACCGTTTTTACTTAATTATTTTATGTTGTATTTATGCTAAGATTCTTTTAAATATTTTTCTTTTAATTTAGAGCAGGGGTTGGTATAACCTTTTAGATCTTGGGTAGCATACTAATCTACCAATATGATTCAGCGTGCCACATAGTAGTACATGCTCGAAACATTTCCTATTCCAGAGATAATGCATGCAGAATTAGAAAATATAGGATAATAATATATATACATATGTGATGACATGTGTGAGCAATTTGGCCTACTTTGTTTCATGCCTTTGTTTATTTTGTAGTGTGGAATTTTACAGGGAATACCCAAATTTTATAATGAAATAGAAAAAAACTGATTATATTTCAACTTGAACACACCATTTCGTCCTTCAGTATAATTGAAAGTTGTGCTAAAGCCCTTTTCATGAGGACTGTTTGATGGAATTTATGACGTCTTATGAAACTAAAAAATGTCGACAATGACGAAGTTCAGCTATTAACAGCTGATTTCATTCGCGAGGGCTTGAAATTTACTACGATTGTTTCACGATTCTCTTATTTTATGCACGGTTTTCTAAGGGAAGTATCTACCATGTAAAAAACGAATTGGGCGTATTTCTATCAAAGTGGCGAACAAATTTTTAAGTTAAAGGATTTAATTTAATATTTAAATTGAATTCCTATACATAAACTTGAAGAATTTTACAAAAGACTTTCTTTTTCGAATATTTTTTTTTAAAAACTTGAATATAAAAGTTTTTTTTGATTTTCAGCTGTCGAATTTTTCATACTTTTATCACTTTTCCATGACATGTGCTCAGAAGAAAAAAAAAAAAAAGGCAAACGTAACTCTTTATTTTGTAATTTGCAATACATATATTTTTGATGTAACTTCTGTCGATCCGAAAGGGTCCTGTAAAAATTTTGAGAGAGAAAAACATTTTTTTAATAATATAACGACAAAAAAATGTACTAACAGTTGTTCTCGAATAAGATTTGCAGCTCTTTCAAAACTCAAGCAAAGGTACTCAGAAAAATAATTTTGTATGTATTCATGCAGATTTATACATTTATTGTTGAAATTCTGAAATCGAGAATTGGCGAGTTACATCAGGAATCGACTTCAAAGCAAGAATTCAGCACATATAGATGTAGCTGTTTTTTTATAAGTGGATATTGAATAACTCTTGTATTAAAATGGGAATTTTTATATTTTTTCATTCCTGACGCAATGATTCCAGCAAAATTCTTTCGATATTATTACAGGGCTATACAACACAACTGGATTCGAATCTCAATTTTGAAATTTGGTCAGGGGTAAAATTACAAGTAATATCTTATCAGTAAGTTGTGCGCCAAACGAACTTTTGGCGCGGTTTCAAAATCACGCCAAATAAAAGATTATTGGCCTCCAATATTTTTCAGTTCAATATAGCGGTCTAGCACAAAGAACTCGACATGAAAATAATTCAGAAGAATGGCTTATTCCTGATATGAAGGAGTTTAATATTAAGTTTAAAAGAAAAATATAAAATAAGTAAAAATGTGCTTTTTTTGTGGAAAACCAATTGGAAAAATAAGAGTACATGGATTTAAAGAAATGGAATACGAAATATTTAGGAACGCTGGGAAGAACAAATAAAATATAAAAGGAATGTGGGAAAAATGAATATATATATATATTCATTTTTCGAGTATAACTTAAAAAATTAAAATTTCGAGTCGAAAGAGTAACTGCTGTATCAGGATTTAGAAAGATTGATGCTAGAATCTTATGAAAAGTTATAAATACTCGAATAAGTTATACTCGAATGTATTGTTAATATTTTACGAGGAATTCGAATACGTATATTGAAAATAACTAATAATTTTCAATACATTCAAGAATTCTGAGTTTCGTTAATGAACCTTATCCAACAAAGAACGTTTAAAAATGCATTAATTAAAAATAAAATTGTAAAATAAAGTGGAGAATCGCAATTTGATCCAGTGAAAAAATTATTTCAGATAGATTTACCGCTGTGCAAATTAGCGCACCGAGAGATCCGCAATAAAACTTACGGCCATCAAATTTCTTAACCTGCCTATAAACTATTTTAGTTTTGATGCCACATTAAAGACATTTCATGGCGACCAAAATAAACAAAATCTTAAGAATGAGAAGTAAAAAAAAAACCGAAACTATTTGAAAACAAAGTAGACAAAGTAGCGAATTCGGCAAACCTTTTCGTCAAAAAAAAAAATTGAAAGCGAAGCCCTCATATTAAAAAAGATCCTAGTACTCACCAATAATGTTCAAAATATACCTGCTCGAAAAAACGACACAAGACGAAAGTTGTAATCTAGACAACGCAAAGTATGAAATGTTTAAGTTTGTGAAAAAAAAATCGAATTAAAATCGTCTGTAATTATGGATACCGCTCATAAATATAAACTAATAAAAAAGACATACTATAATAATAACTAATAAAAATGACTTATTATGCTATAATAATAAGATAGTATACATAATAAATAATTTAAAAAATGAAATTACAAAAAAATAATAAATTTGCAAAATAAAGAAATTAAATATCGATCCACAGAACCAAAGTTAAATATCAACGTAATCTTAATGTTATCGCCTAACTTGGCGAATGTCAAAAACAAATTGTCGCGTAACGCACTGATATTAAAAAGGTTGCAAAGAATTTTAAGAAATGACGACCGTTATGAAGCAGATGAAGTCGGTCTTAAAGAGTGCTATTTATACTCACCAGTTATTTTTAAAATATCCAATATCAAACAAAGAAATCGGAAAAAATAAAACACGAATTTTGCAACAATAGTATTCAATATAGAAATAGTTAATTTAAAAAAAAAAAAAATCGAATTAATTGTTTAATATCAATAGGGTTATACCCCATAATAAAAATATACCAATGAAAAATAATTATATACGAAAACGATATAGTAAGCAGATGCAAACGATAAAAATCAAGGTAACAGTAATGCAATGTTACTAGCCAATTGGAAAATGTTGAGAGTAATTACGTAGAGCATACCGATATCAAATAAGCAGCTGTGATTTTTACACTTATAGTCAAGTTTTCCTTCTCGGACATCTTTACAAATATTTTTTGCTAAAAGTTAAATAAAAATTACAAGAAATTCTTTCTGATTACACGATGAAATAAGCATTTGTAAAGGCAATTCTCTTTACAATTAAAAATCTCTATTTTACGAATATTTTACTTATTCTTCTAAAAGTTACGAACTGAAAGCAGGAAAATATTAAGATTGTTACAAATATGAAATTCTTAAATCTTGTAGAAATCAAATCACAAGTTCATCTTGAAATTTAACACATAATCGAAATAAATTGATTAAATTGTTAAAGAAAAATTGTCAAAAACTTGAAATTTTATACACAATTTTTTTCTTAAGAGAAAAATTCCTTCAAGAAGTCAGTTATATACGCGAATTACATTATAATCAACAAGCACATATAAGATTTTTTTTTATTTGGAGTTCATATGCAAGAAACAGATCTTAATCTTTACAAGAAATCACACTAGAAGCATGATATAGTTTCAACAAATAACTATATTAAATTATAATATAAAAAAATACGAGTCATTTTACATATTTCCAATGTAGGCAAACGAAAAAAATAATTTAACGATCTGACCTATAAGAAGAATAAGAACTTGATTTGTAAGAAGAGCTCCCTTTCGATGAATATCCTCCTCTGCCATAGCCTCCCCTACTAAAACCTCCTCTGCCTCTTCCTCCTCTACCGCCTCTTCCACCTCTACCTCCTCTAGCACTTTGAACCGATTTCAGTAGATTTTTCACAGATTCTTTCGCTTCTTCAGGCAAAGTGATATATCTCACCTTATGTCCTTTGATGTACACATTCTCCATTTCGGCAGTATGACCACTAGCAAAGGTGGCTTTCACAGTATTCAAAGACAGGTTCATATTTTCCTCGGCGTCAATCAAAACGCCTTCGAACAGTTCGCCCTTACTAGTATCAACTTTTATTTTTTTGTTACGAAACTCAGTTAAAAGCTTAACTGGAACACTGGTTTCCTCTGGTCTAGGTTGAATACTAGAAGATGATCTAGGAGGATTGTACATGATTCAATACTTGAAATTTTTACTAGGTATAAGCAAATGTAGCTGGGAACCAAGCCTTCGCAGAAGTTTGCCACGTCAGATACCAAGAACGCATAAGGAATGAAGATTGAAGGAAGTCGTTACAAAGACAATAGTTGCAACGAATCTCTGATTCACGTTTTGACACGATAATAAACGAATCAGAATCCACGAAAAATAAATAATCAATTTGGCTTGAGTGAGTAAGTGAATGCAAGGTTTTTAGACTTTTTGGCCCACGAATCACATCTAGTTGTGATGCGTTACACAAAATACAGGGTGTTAGGGCTTAAAGTATCCAAAAGTAATGGCTTATTAATACGGAACTACTAATCAGAATATAATAAACTGTTCATCCGTGTATTGGAAACCTCTCCGAGATTTATTGGGTCTAATTTGATCTGCCGCACGTGAGCGCATTATTCGGCAATCGCAGACGATAAGTACTTTGGTTAACGGAATTTAAATCAGTCACGCGTATATAATATCGAACAGAATAGAATGTCGCTACTGGCTTGCCTAATAGACTTATCAGGACTCCTACAAAATGAATCAAGCACACGATCAACAATATTTTTTATCACGGAAACTTAAGGATACTTGCCAGTTTGCCTCGTCTATTTTTAAGTTCTTTCCCTTTGGTGGATAGATTTTTATGTCGGAGGATCAACATTCCATTCTGTTCGATGTTACGCACGCGTGACTAATTTAAATTCCGTTGACCAAAGTACGCACTGCACCTTTTGCTGTGGCGTCCACATTATGGTGAATACTGTTGCGTGTGTGTGGTGTTATAAAATAATAATAATATTCTGGAGTCCTAGAATTGTCTTTTTCCTGAATTTATTGGTAACAATAACTTTCAACAATAAACTTAATCTGTAACAAATTAAATCAATTATTAAACTGAATTACTTAGAGAGAATAAATTCTAATATTCTAGATAAAAATCCTAGTAAACAACGGCACCTGGTACGCCGAAGCTAAGAATTACGGGTAAACAGCAGCACATCTCGTTATGCCGAAGCCTAGTTCAAGATTCAACTGAGACAGAATCCGTTACATATGGTTTCTATCGAGATAGACCACGTGGGGTCCGAGGGTGGTGTCAACTACATTCCACCCACTCAGGCCACCTGGTCCATAATCTACAACACACATCTTTACTAATGAAGTCAGTGTGTAAAAAGATTATCGCCTGTGTGATTACCGAATAATGCGCTCCCATGCGGCAGATCGGACTAGACCCAATAAATCTCGGAGGGGTTTTCAATCCACGGATGAACAATTTATTATATTATGATGGGTAGGTCCGTAATAATAAGCCATCACTTTTGGATACTTTAAGCCCGGACACCCTGTGTTTGTGTGAAATAGAGTTATTAATAATTCTAATAGAGTTCTGAATAAAGGAAAAAAAGATTAATTTAAAATAGAAAGGTCATAAATAGGATACGATCGCTGGATATCCCCAATGATCATGTGACCCTAGTAGCTAAGTGGTTATGGTGACGAACTCATGGTTGGAGTGTTGTTGGCTCGAGTGATGGTGCCATTGATGGTCTGCCATATAGAGGGGCTGATGCACGTTAAATCTGTCGTGACTTAATTTTCTTTCGTTGGTGTGATGTGGTAGTTCGGAGAGGAAGTGACAGCTCAAGTGTCGTTCTCATCACTTGACTGATGTTTAAAATTATGAGGTCTTTTGCCTATAACCCTCGTGTTGATTTAGAGTACAACGTTAATATAACTTTCACGCATTCACTCGGTGAACACGGTAGTATATTGATCAAGGTAACGAACTCGTGTCATGGGTCCGAGCCTATTACTGCTGAAGACCCGCCGGGCAGATGGGGCCGTTGCACGTTAAGTATGTCGAGGCTCAAACGTCCCCTCGTCGTGTAATGTGGAAGTTAGGAGAGGGGTGTGAGCTCAAGTGTCGTCTTCGTCACTTTTCCAAGGTTCAAAATCTCGAAGTTTGTAAAATTAATATTCACTCATTCACTTACCCTAATGATCATCATTCGTTTTTATTAAAAACAATAAACCTTGGGGGGAGGGTCAGTGAGGGAGCGAATATTAACGTCCCACTGTTCAGCTACACGAGGGCTTTTGGTGACGGACCTCGTAATTTTGAACCATGGTCAAGGGACGAGGACGACACCTGAGCTGGAACCACTCTTCTAACTATCACACCACACCAACGGGAAGAGGTTTGAACTCTCGAATAGATATAAAGTGCATCGATCCCCTACACGGTGGGTCTTCAGTGGTATTGGGCTCAAACTTATGACACGCCAGACACAAGTCCGTTTCCTTGACCAATAGGCTATCGCTGTCACATAAACCTCAGGGTGAGAGAGGATGAATATTTTCCTTATTAACAATATGGATAAAAAGCCTAATGAAGCATATACCTGAAATAAGTGAGCGAGAGTTATATTAAGATCTTACTTTAAAGGAGCACAAGGACAATTGGTGATGGACCTTTTAGATTTGGACCACGGTCAAGTGACGAGGATGACACCAGAGCTGACATCACCTGTCTAAACTGCCACAGCAATCAAGGGAAAGACTTAGAGATCAATAAGTTTAACGTGCTTAACCCTTCTACTCGGTTATTAGAGACAGTAAGATTCGAACCCACAACACACTGGCCACACGTTTGTGGCTAAAACCACTTTATTACGGCAGCCTCATACATCTTTGAGTGATTGAGTGAATATCAACATCACTCTATTCCGCTTCTCGAGGACTTTTAGCGGTGGACCTCGTGATTTTGAACCATGGTCAAGTGACGAGAATGACACCTGAGATGGCGCCCTCTCTCCTAACTTTCTCACCAGACCAGTGGGAGGACGTTTGAACCTCGAGTCCTTCTACACGGTGGATCTTCATTGGAACCAGGACTCGAACCCGCTACACACCGGCCACGAGCTTGGGACCATAACCTCTAGGTTACCATGGCCACATAGATGTTTGAAATTGGACAGAGAAAATTCTTTGTAGTTTTTGTTCTTGGTAGATGAAACCGGCCTCCAAAATTATTCAAAAAAGATTGCCGCTCAAATTGATGAAGGGGGGGGGATTACACTACAATCTTTTTATTTTCCACAACTTCCTGTTTGTTGTACCGAACGTGCTCATGAAAGCCTAGTGGTCATGGTCACGGACTCGTTGCAAGTGTGTCATAAGTTCCAGCCTAGTGCTTCTGAAGATCCACTGCGTAGAGGGACTGAGGGACTTTAAATCAGTCGAGGCTCAAAGTTCTCTAGAAGCCATATTGAGAATGCTTGGAGTGGGGATGCTAACTCAGGTGTTGTTCTTGTCAC
This sequence comes from Trichonephila clavata, assembly GCA_019973975.1. NCBI lineage: Eukaryota > Metazoa > Arthropoda > Arachnida > Araneae > Nephilidae > Trichonephila > Trichonephila clavata. The sequence continues at coordinate 35,087 of BMAO01014120.1, read as the reverse complement.
TTGAGCATGGTTCAAAGTTACGAAACTTTCGTGTTGCCTTGAAGTGAGATGTTAATGAACATTCACTCCCTCACTCTTTAGCGTCAAGGTGGTCTAGTGGTCAAGGTATCGGATCGTGGTTGGCGTGTCATGAGCTCACGGCCAGTACCACTGAAGACCCAAAGTGTAGGGGAGTGATGCATGTTAAATCTGTTGAGAGCTCTAACATCCCCTCTCTCATTGGTGTGGTAGTTAGGACGGGGGTGTCAGCTCAGGTGTCATTCTTATCACTTGACCATGGTTCAAAGTTACGAGGTCCGTCGCCAAAAGCCCTGGTGTAGCTAACAGTGCGGCGTTAATACACACTCTCTCACGTTATACAGGGCGCCTCCGGATATTTCTTCGCGATAAAAAGATCTACTAATCACCGTAAATTCACAACTTAAGTTTTGTGATCTGATCAGATGGTCGGATTGAACACTTAACGGCACCGCATCCGTCACATCTATTCAATGCGAGGGTGTTGAACCCAGATAAATTCAACACAAATTTATGCGCGTCCGTACAATAAGCCTTTAGGGAAAATCGATTTATTTTTTATTAATATCGCATTTATAAAAAAATATGTGAGGAATATTAATGACGCACTTTGTAATTTTCTACCACGGTCCAGTGGAGACCGCGGTAGCCTAGTTTTAAAGGTAAAAGCCTTGTGGCTGGCGTGTCATGAGTTCGAGCCTAATACCGCTGTGGGGGGGAGGTGGATATGCATGTCAAATATGTCGAGGGTCAAACGTCCTCCCATTGTGTGGTATGGAAGTTAGTAGAGCTCAAGTGTCGGTCTCGTCACATGACCATGGTTCTAAATTACGAGGTCTGTCGCCTAAAGCCTTAGTGTAGATGAATAGGGTGACGGGTGTTACTACTCCCTCACCACGGTCAAATGACGAGAATAAAACCTGAACTGGTACCCTACTCTCCAGGCTTTCAAACCATGCCAATATGAAGTCTTTGAGCCTCAATAGATTTATAACGCTCCAACCGATGTGCCTGAGGTTTAACGTGATCAACAAGATGGATCTTTAGTAGCTATAACAAGGGGAGAGAACGACTAAGGAAATTCATTTAGGGACGAAATTTTGTGTAATAGTAGTACTCCTATAGGGTGTTCACCCTCAATGCAATTGCGCCAAATGGCCAGTCAATTCGGAGAAAATTGTCTTCGAAATTGATGCCTAGCTTATATACATCCTTAGTTATTAATTCTTAAAACATTTTGCAATATTTCTGACTGGTTGCTATATATAAAGATACGAATATGATATTGTAAATTTTTGCAAGCTTTATTTATAAAGTTTACAAATGCTTGTACATATTCCCTCGTCAATGCTTTATTTATAATAACAATATATATATATATATATATATTTTTAAACAATAATATTATAAATTAATCTAAAACGGATTTTAAAAAATGTTAAATTTTTTTTGTTATATTGCTTCTATTTAACGGCTTTCTACTTTTGTTGTAAGATAATTTTTTATTGAATTTGTCTTTTATTCTTGTAGCATCTGGATTGCAGCTAAGGTGACTGATGAATAAGCGTGGCAGTGTATTTTTCAATGGAATTCTTTAATTAGTGGATACTAAACTAATGAACTGATGCAGTGTCAGCAAATGCTTCTTCATTACCGTGTTGTAGGGTATTCTGCTTTTGGACCGTCAATGAAATGAAAGATGTTCTTTCTTTTTCTGTAGTTACTCTACGTGTCTTTCGGTCCAATTAATGATGATGATATGCAACCTTCACGAAGGTTAAGAAAGCAAAATACACCTTGACGAGAGTATTAAGGAAGTTTTAAAACTATTTCAACAAATAAAGTAATAATTTAAAGTAAATTTAATTTCATTACATAAACATTCAAGATGGCGACATACACTTAGTCACAAAAGTAAGTATGTAGAGTGTATGTGATGATGTCCTATGAAAAAAAACAGACCTACAATATCAGAGTTTTCAAATTAACGATTTATTTCGATTGTAGCAAAATCAAGCTTAATTACAAAATGAAAATATTTTAAAAAAAAAAATACAAATATTTATTTAGCAAGATGAGCTTAGCTTAAAATGGGATGTAATATACATCATAAAAGTTAGAGATATATCATGTGCTAAGCAAACAAAAAGACATTAATATTGGTAAATTTACAATTTTTCAAAAATTAAAATTACTGGATAGCCTCATTACCAGCCTCAATCTAGATAATGAATCTAAATGTTGAGTGACAGAAGATGGTATTTTCTGCTCTAAAAGGGTTTTTGATAATTTGTTTTGATCTCTTGTTTAATTTGGCGATCGAGATATTCCTGCAAGTTCAATGGGATTGAGATCAGGTAGATTGGTGGTTTTTACCTGGTTTTCGGTAAAACAGGTAATAGGCAGCCATCTCGAACAACCTGAGCATAGTTTGGGATCATCATCTTGTTTGAAAAGTGAAGGATCCACTGAGTCCCAAATTTGCATGTCTTTGGCTTTAGATTATTCTTAAAATATTCAAATCGCTATATTGATTCATTATTCGTCAGATTATAACTAAATTTCAGTTGCTGTCATGCAACCCCAAACCATAATCGAACCACCACCGTCTTTAAGGTTCTTCATGTTCTTTGTTCTAGATCTGTATATTTGTCTTCTCCAAACTTTTGTGGTGAACTGACCTCGTGGATGTTGAATTTACTTTCATCCGAAAAATCATGGAATTCTAAAATTTCTGTCTTGCTTTTCCTTTTCTTTGCAAATCTATTCTTTGCGATTCACTTTGCTAACAATGGTTTTCGCATATTTCGACTGATGGTATCCGCCTTCCGTAACAACACACGGCGAATTGTTTCAGGATTGTATGACTTGAAAAATTGTTACATCAGCTGTCAATTTTGCGCTTATCTTCGGATTTTTCATATTTCCAACACACTTGCCTTTCTATCCGGGGTGAAAATGGCGGTTGTCCTGTTCTTGCTTGTTTAGAGTATTTCCCTCAGCCTGAAACTTCAACATTTTTGCCTTGTTGCAGACTTTGCTCTATATGATTTTAGCGATTTGTCTTTGGACTTGCTTTCCTTGTTTTATTGCATCCTTTAGATCTTTTGATAATTTTTCCACGTGGAGGCATTAGTGAATATTGATGTTCTTAATTCAAACTTTGTAAGCTTTAGAAAGCAGAACTTCTAAACTTTTATCACTGAAATAAGAAAATCACTGAGATTCAGCCCATTTAAAAGTGCTCAAATTGAGAGTGCATACATACTTTTGTGATTAATTTCTACTATAAAAATTAATTTTAAAGTGTTTTAAATATAATGATGGTTTATTTTTCATTACTTTATGACTTGAATCAGAAGCTATAAACACTCTCCAAAATATTTTCTTATACTTATTTAGAACTAGAGCTTTTTCACTTGCTCATGAGTTACATACTTACTTTTGTGAGCAAGAAAATGTATAGAGACTGGTTGGTGCACCTGTTCTTGTACAGGTGAATTGGAAATTAAACGCAAATTGAAGGATAAAGAAGTTTTTAAGGAGGTGGTTTACGTGAATTGCAAGTGCAAAAAGCTTTTGTGTCTTAGTCGAACAAGAAATCATATTTTGTTCAGTTTTAAATCTTGCAGATCTAATAGTTGATAAAGGATTTTTATATTTATAACGCCTCTGTAACTTTGTGGTTTCACGAACACCTTCCTAAGCAGATTCTGTCAGCAAAGTACACATTGTTTCAAATTTGTGTGATGAATGTTTATAAAATAGTGTAAATAATTTGTAATCTGATGTAATATGTTAATATGACTTCTGTTTTATTTATTTTATGTTAAAGTTATAATGTTCGCAAAGCAACGCCATTTCATTATAATGGCTATTCTCAATGGAAACATATAAAGGAATATGGTGGATAGAGCCAATTTGGTACTCTATTTTTAATACCATATGTTGGCAACTTAGTTGATAGAGGGTGCAGAAAACACCAAAACACAGAAATATATTCTCCACCAAAAACACATACATATACTCTCCACCAAAAACACATATATGCCAATTTTCATAGTGATCGGTTGAATGCGGTGTTGGGTGAGTAGAGTGAGAGAATATTAACGTCGCACTGATTAGCAACATGAGGGTTTTTGGCGACGGTCCGCGTAATTTGAACCATGGTCATGACGGGATCGACACCCTGAACTGCGTTCTCTCCTAACTACGACACCACACCAACGGAGACGTTTGAGCTCGATAGATTGAACGTGTGCATCGCCTCTACACGGTGGATTCTTTAGTGGGCTCAGGGACTGGATGACATGCTAGCCATGATCCGATGCCTAGACCACTCGGCCGCTGAACGGTGTTGGAGTGCAAAGCGAGGTCATATATACAAACATCCATTTATATATAGAGAGATAAATTATTAAATAAGGAATATAGGCTAAACAATAAAATATTAGCTAATTTTGATGTTTGAAAAATTTAACTTCGTATTTTAATTTCTTCAACTTATATTTTAGCAAAGACATAAATTTATTTATCATAATGAAATGCTTACATCGTAGGAAATATTGTGTGGGAGGATATTTGTTTGTATATGTAGCATCACAAAATCTGCCACAGGTTATTGGGTGATTAATAACACTTTTCCAAGAGTTATAATCAAGAAAAAAGTTAGCTGGACCATATATTTAAGTGCAATCACTGTGTTCAGAATAATTTTACTTTCTTAAAAGTGAGAGATTACTATATAAAAATGTTCATTTTTTAGCATTGATATTGCAAAAAATTATATTTCACACGGACTTTTAGAAAATCAGGAGTGTTTCTCCGAGCTCGAGGAATCCCAATGGTCTATGATCCATTTGTTAATTTATAAATAGTTTTATTACATAATATTTATCAATGTCATTTAAAATTTACAGGGTATCAAAGTTAAATTTGTAACTTTTTTCCAGTAAACACATTGGGATACATTAATTTCACTTACGGGTTCAAGGACAAAATGTTTTTAAAAAGAGACATCTTCGTTGCCATTGATTATCGCGCTGACTAGTCAGCATATTATTTCGTATACAGCACTACCTGGAAGGCGATCGACTATAAGTTATATGCTTTATTTTTAGTACGCCTTTGGAGGTTGAAATTAAAATGGTTTTGAGTACGTTAGTAGCTAATTGTTTTACTATTTTTGTGAGTTTATTTTAAAATTTTAAAAATTATATCCTGTTTTTAAAATACTGTAATACAAGTACTGCAGGGACTTCACAGCTTAAGAAAAGGAAAGTATATATATGTATTATTGGTACCGGAAGCCGAAATATTAGAATTGTGAAACATAAACATAAAAAGTTTTCGATTTTACTACTAAAAATATATGAACATTTTAAATCAGGGTGGATAGACTTTACCTGGGGGTACGGGCTACTTCTAACTTTTTCAAGGTGTTGCGGTTTACCCAGTTTCCAGATTAGTTGGCCAGTGTGCCACAAATTGGTTTTTTTAATATGCACATCTTAGGTATTAGTAAAGGTACTCCAGATCTCGGAGACCACTGGTCGATCGCGATCGACTAATGCCCACCCTAAATCATTGAAAACTAATTTCAATCTGGCTTCAAGGATATTTACACACTCTTACCAACGGGAGGACTATCACTGTTCAGTGAGTGAGTGAGGAGGACTGTTTTCAGTGAGTGAGGAGTGAGTGACTGTTCAGTGAGTGAGTGAGTGAGTGACTGTTCAGTGAGTGAGTGAGTGACTGTTCAGTGGAGAGTGAGTGAGTGGAGTGACTGTTCAGTGAGTGAGGAGTGAAAGACTGTTCAGTGAGTGAGTGAGTGAGTGACCACCAGGAGTGAGTGACTGTTCAGCCTAATGGTGGTCGCGTGTAGCCATGGCCAAGGTATCGACGCAGTGTCGCGAGTCTGAGCCTGGCACCACTGAAGACCCGCTGCAGGGAGATGCAATGCTAAATCTATCGAGAGCTCAAACGTCCTCCCATTGGTGTGGTGTGGTAGTTAGAGAGGGGATGCCAGCTCAGGCTGTCGTCCACGCTGTTATTCACCAGTGCGACGCACATTCACCACCACCATTTTCAGCTCCACGAGGCTTTTGGCGACGGATCTCGTAATTTTGAACCATGGTCAAGAGAAGAGGACGACACCTGAACTGGCACCCCCGTCCTAACTACCACACCAACGGGAATACGTTTGAGCTCCCGACAGATTTAATGTGCATCGCTTCCCTACACTTTGGGTCTTCAATAGTACTGACCTCGAACTTTTGACGCACCAGCTACGAGTCTGGTACCATGACCACTTGGCTACAGCGGCACCTAAGTTTTACCAGCAGCTAATGTGTTAATAGGAATATGGCAGAGAACCATTGTTCTAGCGCAGGGTAGGCCAACCCACGGAACGCATGCTAGAGTGTGGCACGGCTGAGTTGTAACAGTAGCACACGAAGTCATATTGAAAATTTGTAAATATAATAATGAATACCAATTTTGCTTACATTTTCATTGAAATGCGGTTGTTTCGGACAAAAAAAGCATATAAAAGTTTATTTTAAGTACACCTAATTGAATTACAATAGAAAATTATATAATATAGAAAATACTCCTCCATTGTGTGTGTTGTATCTGCAGACTTTCCAAAAGAAGTGCACCGGTTGGATATTGAGGGAGTCATGTTTTAGAATACCTGGAAGAAAACTATGGACTGCTCCCAGTGAGTATATGCTACTCAAAGAATGAAGATTAGCTTTGGGATTTAGCTTTTCTTACCGATAGTATGAAACATTTAAATAATTTTAATTTAAAAGATTTCAAGGAAAAGACTGTATGCTTTTTCACCCTAATTGATTATATATATTTTTTTTCTATCTATTATATCTGAACAAACCTTTGCTTTTTTGGTCTTGATTTTGGAAAGAAAAATGTTCAACACACATTTTATACTAAAATACGATCTACCAAAGAATAATACTCTTAGATATGATAGACTTAAAAATCTGATTTACATTTTGTAGTATTTATTTAGTACTACTGTCATAATTTGCCAGATGATCAAAAATGCAAACCTTTTATATGTTTTTGTAATTTCTCCGCAAGAGGTTAATTGTTACCCATCTGAATTTTTAACCAGCAGCACCATACTACACTGAAAAGCAAATGCAAGGATAATTTCAACTGCAAGGGATCCGAATTAGGTTAAATTTTGGAAAGAACAACAAGCTGATTTTGGCTAATGATTGGGCAATCAGATTTTCTAAATTTACATAATTAGGCAATTAGATATTGTCATAAGTTTGGATCAATAAGTTTGTGAACCTATGCTTCTTATTATGAACATAATAGAATCAAAATATCTCTTAAAATTAACTGATACACACCTAGAAAAACCTAATTTTCTTAGCATCTTCGAGAACTAATTCTAATATAGATGACTTGTGGCAAAAAATGTACAAATTCAAAAGCCACGTTAAGAAAGTGCCGATTGCTTGGTAATTATTTAGAATAAAATGTTTCAACTTATTTATTTTTATATATGCTTTATACCTAACTGTTTACTGATTGTGCGTGTGAACTTGTAAAAAGTTTATTAACATTAAAACCAAAGTTTGTACTTTTGTCTTATTTACTGTATTATTTTAAGATTTCCACTATACTTAGACTTGCATAAAAAACATATGAGCTCTATCTGAGTAAAACTCATATTAACCCAGCAGCACCTCCTTTTATATTCTTTTGTTTTAAAAGTTGGAAGGAAGCATAATTTTGTCATATAGTACCCTTCCTAAAAGGTTGTCCACCCCTATTCTAGAGGCCAACTGTTCAACGAACCAACTTTGTTGCAATTACCTAGTAAGCCAACATATTAATTCTGACCCAATTTTCAAAACAATTTATTACGCCTCCCTGTAAAATAACAATGTACTTAATAGATTAATAATGTACTTTGACGCTAAAGCTACAATATGACCTAAATTATAAACCGTACAAATTATCAAGATTAAGTATTAAATTTTACTTTTTATCTTACTTTTTTAAAATAAGGAATTTTAAGAAAGTTACTCTTAAATAGGATAAGAGTATTATGTTTAGTTCTAATTTTAAATTGAAGATTAAAAATAAATTTTAATATAATAATTATTTATTTCCATCAACTTTCTATTTTCCTTTTCTCCATCTAAATCCATCCGGATTTTCACGGCCATGTTTTCTGAAGACGTGATTCATTGTAAGTTAAATATAGATAAAGCACCTGTGTATATATTTAAGATTAAATTTTCCTTTTAAAAGCCCATAGGAGTCGCTAGTAATTATTAAACTTGTTCCTAATTTAGTATTAAGGATAATCAAGTTAACTATGCATCAGAAATACATTTTTAAGTATACTATATATTTTTAAATAATATTTTTTAAAAACTTTTCGATATACTCGGCTTTTCCATGCAAGGTTATCGCGGCCGCCTTAGAGGGACGCGCCCCACAGTTTGAGAACCACTGAATTAATTCAGAGTTTATAGAGTATTTATGCCATTTAAGTCTCAAAACGTTGATGAAATTGCAAAGGGTTCAATGAACCGAAGTTGTAAAAAAAAAAGAAAAAAGAAAGGGATTTCTACATTCACAAAAAAGTATATGTCAATCTAAACAAAATCTTGCCAAACAAGGATTCGGAACAAAATTTCTATAGTTTTCCACCTTTCGATATGTTTATAACCACTTAATTAGCAAAATCGGCCGGGTTTCTTATCTCTTATAATTAAACCTGATTTATGGAGCTCTAAAACCGAGTGTTAAATACCTCTTTCACGCCTTCTAATTCCTAATTTATTAAAGCGTGTGAAGTTTAAGGGTGTGGTCCTATGTTTCTCCACGAGAGACTGTTACCTCACTGAGAATTAACTTCCTTCGAGCAGGAAGAGTAATTTAATAGCTAGATATTTACGGTATATTGTGGAAAGGAACTTATGTATAGTTCCACAGAAATCTGTAAAGTTAATCAACGTTTATTCTATTTTTTAGGTATATTTAACGAATACAATGTATAGGCATAATTATGCTGAAAGGTTTTTTCATATGTGTCACATCTAATCATATCATTTTTATATTGTAAGCATTTGTATATTTTGCTCTGCAGTAAAGCGTAGTTGGTCAGACAAGCTGGCGAGGAGTGAATATTGTGTAATCTTTTCAACTGGCTAATTTATAAGGCTTTTGGCGACGGACCTCGTACTTTCACCATGGTCAAGGACGAGAATCTGAGCGGTCACCCCTCTCCAACTACTACAATTACACCGTTGAGGATGTTTGAGATCTCGACAGATTTTAATGCATCGCCCCTACACGGTGGGTCTTGCGGTACTGGGATCGAACTCATGATGGCTAGCCATGATCTGATGCCTAAACCACTTGGCTACTGAAGGCCAGGTTTATTGCTGCCACCCTACACCAAGGGTTGGTGAGCCCGTCCCTGGTCCAAGTTGGTGGATTTTCATGATGAATAGAATCGAGCTGCTGGCTCTGATTACCAGACCAGAAAGCAAGCCTAAGCTCACCCATGCTAAAAATTTCATCTCAGTACTGTGATGAATCATAGCCACGCCTCTCGAATACCGTCCTGGAAATGGCAATAGCCATACCTGGCAGAAAGAACCCCCATCGCCATGCCCAGCATCAGTCAACCAGGATAGACTGAGGACTGTTTCACAGTCCAGATGCTCATTACAATGCCTTCCAGTCTAACGAACATGTCATTTGAATACGTCTCTATGTTCAAAACTGAGTATTGGCTTGGTGCTTCCTGGCAAAATTAAACTCAAGTTCGCTTCGCATCGTCAGAGCTTAGGTGTTCTGAAAACTGGGCGTCAAAATTATTTACGTCAACAGGCCTAGTACTAGGATGGCGAACCATATTCGCGTGCCATCTTTAATGGCATATTTTAAGTAAGCCACCGAACAAAACGCTTGTATTTTCAAAATATTTTCGTAATTATTCGTTATAAACAAGAATTTTCAGCGAAATTTTCCAGTTCAAAGAATTACTGTCAGAAACGTCAGTTTATCATGTATTCTGATGTTCTATTTGGTAAACTGAGCTTTGTCCCAATTGTTTGGTTGGAGATATTGAGGAATGAAATACGACTGATTGATTTTCAGTCCAGTTCACAGGATTCAAAACTTATTAAACAAAAAGGTTGAAATTGATTTCGAAACAAAAGACACAGGCAATATAAAGTAAAATGTGCAACGAAATTTTGGAAACATGGAATTCAATTCCATATACTAATTATTTTAAGCTGTTCATGCTACTTAACCATGTTTTCATCTAGCTATGCCTGCGAAAGAGAGAGTATTTCAGAGATGAATAACATTAAGAATCGCTTAGAAACTGCTTGGCAGATGACCAACACAGCATGGCCTCATAAAAGTAACATTTTGCGATCCACTAAAAGTTATTTATTACTAATTGCACAGAAGTCAGATTCTTTGAGTTGTTGGCTAATTTGAATTACACAAAAACATTAATACTTTACAATGCAAAATGTATTCTTTCAGAAATAAAGAGTTTGAGTTGTTAGTATTTAGTTTTATTATTTTCCACAATTACAAGTCAAATGGTGGCGCGTCTGTACCTCATTAAACATTGTGAAAATGGCACGTTGACCACAAGACTGCCACTCATCCTGGCTCATAGGAAGCCACTCAAAAGGAGGCTCAGCCCTGGGAACGTACTAGGTCTCAAAAGTTAAAATACCAATCAATGTCTATTAGAGAAAAATCAACTCAAGAGGGTCAGGAGACGCAAAACAAACAGATTTCAGTTTGTGAAATTTAAATTTTTAAGTCGGTGAAACGGATTGTTTTATAAACAATGTCAATCCTTAAAACACATTAAAAATATTTATACATTCTAACATAAAATATTTTATAAAATAAGTAAGAAACCTTTAAACATAGCCGCAGTGCAGAATAGTTTGAACACGATTTTTTGAGCTTTTTCAAGCCAAGTGCATACATTTCAATTCTCCCAAAGAAATTTTACATTTTTGTTTTAAATGAAATGGGCACTTTTAATCTTTTACAGGACTAGTATGTAACTGTTATAAACGATATATTAACTCAAATGTTTGTACCAAATTTTAAAATAGGAAAACAGTTTTTCAACTCTAAAGAAGATATCAGGTTTCCGCAAGGGACAGCTCTGAAGAAAGAGAAGGCAGATTAACGTTTCTCGAACTATTTCTTTTCTGCTTATTATATTATGGTTTTCCAAGCATTCTTCATATTATAGCAAACGCAAGGAAGCAGAATCTCGAATTAGTAGCCCAAAGGTAGTGATTGGATGACTGACCACAAGTGCAAGAGGTGGAGCAAGAGCCAGTGGATGATGATAGACCAGTGATGACCCAGACTGAGATGATGAGAGAGGTAAGAATTATTCTGAGAGAGGTGATGATAATGGTTTGACAGATGGAAGATGGAGGACCTGCCCACTCACATATTCATGACACAGGACAGGATGAGATTATAGCTGATATGAGATAAATCACCACACCAAAGATAAGGCCAAAATAAAACACTCAACTTGAGAAATTAAACTTTAGAGCTAATTAATTAAATTGGTACTGGAGTACTATTAGCACACGGAGGTCATGGTCTGATAATGTCGACTGTATGACTCTTAAACCAAGTTTACTCAAAGATGCATCATAAATAAACTAAAGAAATAATTAATATTGTACAGCAAATATTTATTTTGAAATGAGAAACTCTTAAATTTATTAATTTTTGCACGTAAAAGGCAGGTTTTATACAAACTTAATTGATGATATTCAAATAAATAGTTTTTCTTTTCATTATTACACAAAATTCATTACACGTTAGCCTTGAGCAAGTTTTCAATACCTTTTAAAGCACTGTTTGTAACAATCTGCTCTTATTCTCTTGATCCGCTAAAGGTGTGGAGGGCTATTGGACGACTCATTATACTTTTAACTACGCCAGTAATTATCAACACAATTCAATTAATCGATAGATGAGATGTTCCTATGAAAAGAACGGGGGCGGATTTTGTTACGAGAGTAGTGAACTCTGGAGAAGGTGATGAATCAATTGATCCATGGATCAACTCACTACCTAATATTTAATTTACTCTTAGAAATATGTGACTAATCATTTCACTTAAATCTTTAACAATTTAAAGCTCAGCGTTAATATAACTATTCGTGATCGGCGATATCTTTCATTTTCTTAATATTTAAATCTCCAAGCAACTTTGCCCATTCATCTGTTGGGTTAATGCCGCCTGTCTGACGTAGTCAGATTAAGTCCCATTTATGGCATTGAGCTATATTGTACGCCTGTTGTTAGCTCGTGTAGCTTTGGAGTGCACTGCGTTTTAGGACAGTACGATGGCTTGATTCCACCCAATTTTGAGGAGAACACCCTGGGATTGACTAGGCCCTCTCTTCTCTTCCACCAACCTCACGAGGATTCTTGCGTTCGATTTGCTATTTAGAGTTCTGCTGCGAATTTACAAAATATGCCTTCTCCGGGATCAGGCCCTACACGGCATATAGAAGTCATGTCGTTAACCACTATACCGGATGGGCGACAATCTATATTTCATCTATGCACTTGGATGGGCTCTATCTATATTTCTAGCAAAGCAAAACCTATACTGTATACGACACCTAATCTGCATATCATGGTTTTCTTCGTGAGTTGTTGTCATTCATAACCCAAAGATTTCCTAAGAGGGTTATTAGAAGGGCGTATAGATCCATCACAACTGCATCCTGAGTGGACAACATTCTGATTATGAATCATTGCAGCTTGAGTCTTGTTTTTAGTCTCTTGATTGTCTTTGGTAATTTAACGAAAATCCCAGCATTTATTGTTGAGACTTTTCATCTGAAGAATCATCTGTTGTTCTGTTTCAGATGTTATAATCTAATAACTAAAGCCTGACTGAGCTTTTCCAGACAGCCCAATTAAAGAAAGAAAATAATAAATAATAGCATTATGAAAACTTAATTATTACAACGTTATTATACTGTAGTGATGACGCTACATCACATCAAAAACAATAAGTTCTACAGATTTAATAGTTCTTGCTCTAACTTCCATGCACAATTAATTACATGCACTGTTCTCTTAAAATAAGTAGTCAAATCGTTTTGCTGTCTTAACTAACAAAAAGACACTTACCTTAACATTAACGCTACTTTTTCGGAACAGAAAAGACAATTCACACCTGATCAAAATGGGCTGTTATCGCAACTTTTGTTTTAAAACTATTCGCCCTTCCTCGCTAAAATATCATCATAAAACTCGTACTGCTATATACCCTAGAAGAGAGAAATTAAAAAATTTTCTTGCTAAGCATTCTACAATGTAAAATGATTTATTGCATGTAATTTTGGGAAATGGGTGGTACTTATAAGTAAATTAATAATAGATAAAGAGATGAATTGTTCAGAATCCAATATTTTGATGGTTAAATGCAAATAGATGCACTTAATTTAAATTTTGAATCTGCTACTACTATTTTAACACGCTTTTATAAGTTTCACTTGTAATGTAACGGAATCTTGGAACTGATTTCTTACCTACTTTAAAAGGTCGATTAATTCAAAATTTTGGTAACATCTCATGAACATAACAATATAATAATTTCATAATTTTGTTCCATTGTCCCTTTCTAGGATCGGTGTTAGAATAAGATAACTAGATTTGGTCCACACCTTGGCAAAATTACTTCCAGATTTGGCTTTATTCATATAACATTTTAAATTTTATGACTAATCTACATACCATTTTTAGTTTGGCGACTAAATTATTACATCATTTTCAGATTTGGCGATGAATTTCAAATTTAGTTACTAAAGAATAAGGTATAACCTAAGAGTGGTTTGAATTTAAAGTTAATTATATGCAAGTATAAAATACACTTTGGTGTTAATAGAAATAAAACAAAATATGAAAAAGTGTTCCTTATGCAGAAAGTGAGACAGGTGTTAGCAATTTCTAACCATAATATAAAATAATTTGAAAATGAAAATAAAAAGGCTCAGGCGAAAAATAATTTTACATTCAACTGCTAAATATTTTTATTTTTATGTAATATGTGTATTAGAAGTGATTCGAAATTTCGAATATTATACAATACGTTCAAAAGATGTAAAATGATTGACAATTTAATATTATGTTTTTATTAACTCGCTTTCTTAATGTCTGTCCGGTTGATTTTGTATGGATTTAAACTGTGTGACTTTCCGATGAGTAAGAGACTTGGAAATTTCTGACCAGGTCTGTGAAATGGATGAAAATGCATAAAATGTGGAAAAACAAAGAGGAATTTCACTTTAGTCCGATAAAAACATGGTACATTAAAATTTTTAAATTCAACTTTTTCCAGAAACATTTTTATCTGTTGACCTGTCTCATAGAGATGAATATAAAATAACGACAGCTGACTCATCTCACAAGTGTAAACGGAGAAGTTACAAATATACTAGACCCAATAATTAATATCCATTGAAGAGCAAGACTAATTCCAATACTACGTAAATGATGAACGATGTGATTCCAGCTTCAATAAACTCAAGGATGACCAACAATGAATAAATGATAGTTTAAAACTAAAACACGCTTTATTGTAGTTCGAACTAAAATAGGTCAATTATAAGTTTATTAAAACACAAAGTGAATCGACTAATGAGGTGTAATATCTTAATATAAGAATAGGAAGATAATCTATAGCACCAATGTCACAAAAGTGTGCTCAAATTAGCTCTATTCAGTCGCTGATGAAACAAAGCACCCCTTGCTTTACCCCAATGACATTACACTTTCCTGTTGGTCTCATTTTATTCTTATATTACACTATTTTACTTTTTAGTTCGATCTTTGCATAAAAGTGTTTTTTAGTTTTTCTTAAACTATAATTTTTCTAATAATTCAAGGAGATTAACTCCAGTATTAAATAACTCGTTAAAAATAAAGTAATTAACATTCATAGTTTAATGTATTGCAGGATATTTTTTTATTGTTAATATTGATCTGTGTTTTTTAACTTATCTTTATGTCTTCTGACATAAAATGTTTTTTAATATATGTTTTGGGTTATTTATTATGATATGACTACAAATCTAAAACAACATTGGAAAAAACTATACAGTTAAAATGATTTTTTAACAAATTTTTGCTAGAAATGAACAAAAAAAAAAAAACAAAAAAAACTGAGCAAAAATAGCGCTTTTGTAAGACATAGAACTCATCTTGAAGAAATTGTCGAATTGGTTACTGGTCCACCAAATTTTGAAAAATCGCTAATTTGGCACGTTTTTCCGTATTGTGTTTTGGAGTAGCAACCCTACCACAACACGATCCGACTTCTCCCTCACTGATACAAAAATCAAAAGGGTTGCCAGATTTGGCGCAATTAACGATTTAGCGAGAAAAACACTTGGCGGGATAAGTGGCCGATTTGACAATCCAACCCTTATCTTTAAATCAAGATATTATTTTGTAAATTTTATTATTTTTGGGAGAGGGTACCCCCAGTCCACCTAACGACGGACCAACACCCATCATTATACACACATCTGTTCATACTCATTGTTCAAATAGAAAAACTGAAATTTACAGGTACTATGTAGTTCTATTTATTTGTTCTTTTTTTTCGCAAAATTCGTTCTTGGTGCTCTTCAGTTAAATTAATTACTGAAGCTGCATCGTCCAGCACTTCATTGATAAAGTACTCAGATTTTGATAAACTTGCAGCTCTTGTAGCTTCATAGAAAGCTGAGTATTTAGTTCCGTTGATTGTTAATAAACGTATGAAGTAACGCTTTTCTCTTCTCACGCAACGATTCCAATGCAGGCAATCGCTGTGATATTTTTCTTCTTGCAATAGTGTATCATCTCAACCGTATTGGCGATTTTTTAAAATGAAGCACATGGTTGCCAACTCAGCGCGTACGACACATTCGAAATCGAAGTTGCCAACTTGGCAAGTTATCTTGAACGCTGGCATTTATGCGATAGTACGTAATAAATTTACTACAGCATCACGAAAAAAACCTTTTTGGAAAAAAAGTGGTTAGTAAATTTTCTTCAGGAATAAACATTTCTCATACATACAACATAAAGTTTTCAAAAAATATACAAACTAATTCGAACACAAACAAACAAAAAACCAAAAATGTATTGCAAGTCTTCAACTTTATTAACAATGATAAAAGAATAATACACCTACAGATATGGTGTAGATTTCCAAATATGTATTAAATTTTTTGTGGATTTTGACTCTTCTTATTTATTTGTTTTTTGAGGAGTGAATGTTATATTTCAAAAAAGAAGGCCTACTGCACTTAAAATTTTTAAAATATGCCCACGAAGTTAAATAAGTCGTTGTGTGGAAAATATTCTTATAAAGTACCAGTTTAAGTGTTGTTTTCTGCCTTAACTTACCTTCATTCAAAATTAATGAAGATGAGATAGCGATTGTAGACTTTTGTTGCTAAATATTAATTCAACAAATTAATTAATCTCTCAGTAATTCAAATAACGCTGTACAATCCCAATACACCGAAATGAAAGTGCCGTACATCATTATTCCTCTGGTTTTTAAAGTAATTAATTTCCTAAGAGGATTATTAATAAATAATAATGGGCTAAAATCACGTGATAACTACAATCACGTATTACAAGCCAATTAGTTCATAAATTTATGTTTTATCATAGCTGCATGAGAAATGCTAACACGCCTTTCCTGCCAATCTATTTATGCGCTTCACTGTTGCCAACTCTTTCTTTTGCAGAAGTTTTCTTCAAAACGTTTTTAGTTGTCAACAATAATAGCGCACATAGATAAGTAAAATACACTTGAAGAAAAAATACACGTATGATATAAGATTTTTTTTTAATTTTGAAAAATTTGTAGAATCTAAATATTTGAAAATTTAAATCCAATTGTTTAATTTGAAATTTAATCTAAATTTCACTATTAGAAAAACCAGTACAAGCCTAACGTCACATAGATATCATTATCATGTGACTATGACGGCTCAATTTATGTGACGTCATAATCACATGATAAGGATAACCCCTTGATTCTAGACAATCAACTCAAAAACTCGCGTGTCATCATAGTCACACGATAAAAGCTATCTTGTGTTTCCTGCTAATCAGTTCACACGCATCATTGTTACCAA
Source organism: Trichonephila clavata (assembly GCA_019973975.1). NCBI lineage: Eukaryota > Metazoa > Arthropoda > Arachnida > Araneae > Nephilidae > Trichonephila > Trichonephila clavata. The sequence continues at coordinate 17,847 of BMAO01014120.1, read as the reverse complement.
CTTTTGATATTTTCAGAAATTTTCTCAAAAAAAGTACATATGCATACAAAATGCAATTTACTTAAAAACATATGCGTAATAAGATTTTTTTTTAATTTTAAAAGTGTTTTTGAAGAAAATTTTTTATGACATGTGAACGTATTTATCCAATTATGAAATTTGAAATTTTATCTAAGTTTTGCAAATAGAGCAACAAATACAATTAGTTTAATGTCTGTTTTGAATTCAATGTAGATCACGTGTTTGTCTTTATCATGTGACCGTCATGAATTGAGCCCATTGAATGGAAAACATGTGATTGCATTTATCACGCGACTGTCATGACTTTAACCCATTTTCTTATACAGAAAAGTGTCACATATGTTATTTGATGCATGTTCAATATGTTGAAGTTCTTGGTGTCGTGTGGATGACTGGAGAGTGATGACAGCTCAAGGGAAAGTTCGATACCTTGGTCCAAATTAATTAAATCTGTCGCGAATAACAATCACACACAATCACCTGAAAACTACATATATATATTTATTCAAGACCTACTATTAGCTCACACTCTATAAATTTATAAATTTATCTTGTTCAAATTTTCAATCATTAATATAAAAAACATTTTAAAGCACTCAGTTGAGCAGAATTTTTATATACACGATTATTTTGGATGACAGTGCAGTAATTTAATTATATTTAATAAAAAGTAATTGACTGAAACTAATTATTGAAAGAATTACAAATACAGCCAAGCTGGCATCATTTTTGGCGACTGATGTCAAAACTTGAAAAGGTTTTTTTCTCACATTTTAAAGAGCTCATTTGTGCTGAAATTTTCTAATCACTATTGTTGTGGGTAACAGTACGATAATTTAATTATATTTAATCAAAATTAATTGACTGAAATTAATTATTTGAAGATTTACAGATACAGCCACGTTGACTTCATTTTTAGCGACTTGGGCCAAAACTTTAAAAGATTTTTTTCCCATCCCGTTTCAAAGCATTCAGTTGAACTGAAATTTTATATACACGATAGTTTTGGATGGCAGTATGATACTGTAATGATAATTAATAAAAATCAATTGCCATTTCTTGTTGTGATTTTGTCATATGTATATACATATTTAAATTAATTGTAAATATTTAATAAAAAGCAACTAAAATAATTCTTTTTTTGTTGATCTAAGTAGGAATTAACTTAATTTTTTTTTTCGTTACTTGTTTTTATACATGGTTTTGTGAGAAGACAGTAATTTTTATACTGTTTTTATAAAACAGTTTTTAACTATTTTACGCAAACAAATTTGAAAAGTAACGTAAAAAACGTTGTAAAATGAATTTTTTTTGGTCACATTTTACGTTTTCAAAAATAAAATGGAGCAATTTCCATCATAATTATGCAAATCCAGCAAAAGATCCTACTTGTAATCACATTTTTCTCGGATAATTTTCATCACATTCACTTTTAGAGAAAAGCTATAAATCGGTAAGCAGCCCTATGGAATGCGTTTTGGCAATTGAGCAATTCTGGTGAAGTTTTAACTTTCGTTGGCGTAAAAAGGAAATAAAAAAAGGAAAACAAAAATCTGTGTCTGTTACTGGAATATATCCAAATAGTACTTCACCATCACGGTTACTATTTTATTATAGCGATAACTGTGTTTTGGGAAAACCTACATCTCAATTTTGAAACAAACTCAAAGAAATCTTTTTGGCGGGAAATCATGAGGACTCTAATAATCCCGTCAGCAAAGAAAGCTATTCTGTATTGATCCTGGCAAAGGGAGCCAATTGCAGGCCCAAATTCATTACTCTTGTGTTACACAATGTGCTTGGAGGGCTAATTTAAGAGTAACAATTAATCTTCAAGCAAATGGTTGAACCAATGAAATCTTCTTCTCTTATGCATTTCCCTTTCAGTTCTGTATCAGTATTCATGCCGTTTGGATCTCAAACAAAAGCCTGCGCGGCGGTACAGAAAATGAAGAATGGAAATAGTGTAAGAGATAGTGCATTTCGAAAAATACATTCGAATCCGTTGGTTGCTATGCATCAAGAAATCCCCAGATAGTTTTGAATGTAGAATGTGTGTTCAAGGAGTGCTGGATGTCTGCATCGATTTTTGGGGCTTGCATTTGTTTGAAAGAGTAGATTGGACAGGGATCAGAGGATCTAGAGCATGACTTTTCGTAATAGGAGAGAATATAGAAAAGATACTTTTTCTTGAATGGGAATGTATATTATTTCTTTATTTGACAATTTTAAAATAGAAAAAAAGAGTTATAAATTACTAGCAAGGAGATATCCCATTGTACGTCGCTGCTAGTTTTATTCAAAAATAATTATATTATTTGCTATTAGCATATATATTCATGTTTTGGAATACTTTGAATCGGATGAAATTCCAATTATTTCACAAGATTTTTCTCATCGTGAAAAATCAAATGATTTGAATTTGCTTGATGAATTTTCAGGCCTTTATAAATTATCTATATTATTTTGGGACTTGATTTCATTATTTTTATGAATTTATTAATTCTGTAATTTCCAGTTAAGGTATCTAAGTTCGGAGTCGTGATTTTGATAAAATATATAAATTTATATATATATATATATATATATTTGATATTTAGTGTCACCCGAGAACTAGAATATACATACAGAATTGCTGTTAAATATTATTACAATAAAAACTTTAAAAAATTTTTAGACAAAAAAATTTTAAAAAAAAAGATATATTTTCAAAATATTTTCCTTTTCTGGAAAATGTTTTTATAATAATGATATTTTGTCTATATATAGGTAAGACTTATTTACAAAGTCTAAACTAGGATTTTTGGAGAATTCACATTATTTTCAAAGATACTATCGATCGAAATAATAACCAGTGTTTTTATGTTAAAAGTTTTCTATTCTTATGTATTAAAATACGAATAAATCGAATTCTAAACATTAAATTTCAAGAAAACCTAGTTCAGGCACTGGAAAAAACACTTCACAACCAAATTTTATATAAATATATGAAAAATGTAGCTTGAGTTGTATTACATTTTAAAAATAGTTATTTTTTCCAAATATAAAGTTTTTAGAAAACGGGCTTTAAGGAAAAAACTTCTTAGAAAACAAGAATGTTGTTACTAATGCCACCTGTTGGATGATGTCAGATCAAAGCCCACAAGATTCATCGTAGATAAGGGCTAGATGTAGGCCTGTCGTTAGTCGTAGCTTTGAGCACCATGCAGATGAAAGCACAATTTGGCTCGGTTCCATCTCAATTTTGAGGGAGAACAACCCTGCAGTGGTCAGGGTCCTCCCAATTTTCTTTCCCTTTCATCAACTTCACGACAGGACTTGCGACTCGACGGCTATTTAGAGTATCTCCATGCCTCAAAGGCACTACACATTTAGAAACATCCATGCCTTCTCCAGGATTCGAACCCAGGCCCTACAGCACAGTAGTCAGCATCGCTAACCACTATGTGGTGACCTGTAGTCACCCCTTAAATTCCTACCTTCCTTTCTATCTGAAAACCCGGCTAGATGTGTAGGAGGAACTAAATGATCCAAAGACATTATTCCAATCTAAACTGATTTATTGATTCTTATCACTTATTAAGAAACCAACACAACACAATTTTAATTAAGGTATATAAACTATGGTAGATTGCAGAGGTGAGATATATAATTGCGGAAATATTATTACAGAACTTCAATGGAATCTAAGATAGCTTAAACGCGCACATTTACAACTACGCGGCACACTAATAATCAGCTTTTACTTAATCAAATTTACAGTACCTTATGCTTTAATGCTTCGGTTCCTTCACGAAGAACTTCAGGCACTGTTGTTAGCTGGATCAAAGGCCGATGGCTCCACGCTCCGTAATATTTAATTACACAGCTTTTCAATCTTCAATAACCACTTCTCTTTTCACACATCAAACGTATCGACCTCGCTTAACTAGTCAACAGCTACATGTCGACGGCTCACTCTCTTCACTTTACTTTACTTAACTTGACCTCTCACTTCGCTCTCTCTCAACTCGCGAAAACCGAATTTATATAATATTCCTCATTTACATAAATCACGTTAGGCTTCTCGATGAAGGTTGGTTGAAATAAATATTTTGATTTAAAGGGAAAAAGAAGAAATAAGTATAGGCGCGTATAGATCCGTCACAACTATACCGGATGAGCGACAGGAAACAAGAATAAGTGTATCAAACAAATTTTAAAAAAAAGTATCTTAATTTGTTTTAAAAGTTCTTTTAAAAGAATATAGGTAGTAAGTATCTTTAAAAATAGAAGAAAAAAAATGAATGTTTAACCTTCCGAATTCCGGCAACAACTTTTCGCTTGGTTTAAAAATTGCTTCATATTAATACACTTATAGCTCCATTTCTAGGATTTAGAAAACTAAGATTTGAAACATTGTATTCAGTGGAAGACACTTTGTGGTGCAGGAGGGTTTATAAATTTTCTCATTAGAAAATGTAATTAAAATATCAAAATATATCAAAATGTAATGCTTTCAAATAGTTTTCTATAAGAACCTATTACAAATTAATTTTGATTCTCAAAAACTCATGTAAAGGAGATGGAAAGTGATATTTTTCTAAAATTAAACTGTGTACATATTATATAGTTCTTTTAAAAAAATAATCTTGAAAAAATTACGTGAAATTATTATCTAATTTGTGGGTGGGTAATTTAAGTTCAAAGTTTTTAATTCAAAGAAGTTAAGGTATCTGACTACCCTAAAATTGTGAGTTTTGCCAAAAATTGCCAAATATTTTTTATTGTAATTTTATTTTACAGGCCATCTTATTAGTTTTATAAAAGTACCAAGTTTATTATTTTCCGCTCGCTAGAACAAAAACCATAAGTGTTTTAATAAAAGCAGGTGCCATTACTTTAAGCAAGATATGTCATACTTTAAAACGCGTTTTACTCGAAATGTGTTTTTTTTTTAAAATTTGAAAAGCTCAAACAGGGACAAAGATTGCTAAAAATGTTTTGAAAATAATTGACTATAAAAATTTTTGTGCATAATTTGTATAATAGTAGAAGTGTTTTAACCTTCAGATTTATTAATCGCTGTTTTATGACAAAATTTAGAGTACCTTATGTTAATATAATCACTCTTTTTTAAGCAATTTCATATAATAACTAAGATAAAGTGCTTTAGTTTTTGTAAAAATTAAAGCATCTTCTATCCTGAAGGTCATTTCAAAAATGAATAATACTGCAAAATATCAGAATTGAAAAATTGAAAATTTGTTTATAAACTTTTGGAACAAAATGGGCCGCGTTTATGTTATTTTTTGTAAACTTTTACCAATTTTTTTACCATTTTAGTAATAATAATTTCTTTTTCTCTCCTTAATTGTAGCATATTTTTCTTAAAATGTACTAAAAAAAATTTAAAAACAGCAAAAAATTCCCCGTATCTCCTTTTCTTTAAAAAAAGAAATATGTTTCAAGTAGTCGGGTATCTTAAGTAATGAAATAAACTTAACAAAAGTCTTTTAAAAAATTAATATGCTTTTTCGAGATTTTGATTTAAAAGCCTTCAGAAATATAGAAAACTCTGAATATAGATGATTATAAAAACTTATAGTTAAAAAAAGGAAAAAAGAATTGTAGCAAAGTAAGAAGACAAACAGCTCGTTAAATAATTTTTTTGTTGGCATTGTTAGACAATACTATTATTCCCGGACTATTCTTAAAAAGATATTCTTAGACAAAGACTAAATTTCTTCTGTTTTGTTCCAAGTTTTTTTTCCCAGCGAATTCTTATCCTCGGTTTTATCTTTTAAGAAGACGGACGAAACTGAAGAGATTGTTACATTTTTAAACATTTCTCGGAAACCTCCACTCAATTTTTGTAAAGTTTATTTATCTTAATATATAACAAAGTGCTCGTATAGAAAGACATCTTAAGAATTCATTAGTGCGAGGAAAAAAATAATGTTACTTACTTTGACTTTGTTTGAAATTATACACACTGAAGATTTTATTTCTTTTATTGTTATAAAAGTGTAAGAATATATTAAAGAAGTTACATTTAGTATCATAACCGTTGTGTCTCTCTAGAGTCGTGGGAAAATGTGAGGATTGAGAAAATTAATGGTAACGTGGGGGAGAGCTAGGAAAAATTAAATAATTGGTTTATTTACGTCACTGCTATTATTTACAGTAAACATATTCATTGAAGTTATTCATAAGATTGATTGTTCATTAGTTCAGAATATGTTACTTGTGAGGAGGAGGCAATAATGTCGTTCTCTTTTGTATTTCCAATAGACTCACCCCACTCAGTTCGGGTCGCCAGTTCTTATCTGACACCTAGAACTACACTCGGAGCTTCCATCTTGCAGGTGTGGCCGCGGTAGCCAAGTGATCTAGGCATCGGATCGTGGCTAGCGTGTCATGATTTCGATCCCAGTACCACTGAAGACCCACCGTGTAGGGGTGGGATGCACGTTAAATCTGTCGAGAGCTCAAACGTCCTCCCGTTGGTGTGGTAGGTAGGAGAGGGGGTGCCAGCTCAGGTGTAGTCCGCGTCACTTGACCATGGTTCAAAATTACGTGGACCGTCCACAAAAGCCCTCGTGTAGCTGAACAGGGGGACGTTGATATACACTCACTCACTCACTCCGTCTTGTAGGTGTTGAATCCAGCCGTTGTAATGCACAGCCATCGGTTTCGGTGCGATGTCAGGTGACAGACCCCGCAATACTTAAAGGTGCACTTATGCATAGGAATTATGTTATCCTATCCACAAAAAGAAGCCTATTTCTCAGCTGTGTGAAGTAAAAACATCACAGAGGATTATTAATGACAGATCTCTAAACTCTAAGGTACGAACAAATGATGATTATTGGTGCAGATTCTGTTTATGGCGTCAAACATTTTTGATTTACTAGTATCTGAGTGAGGGAGTGTTTATTAGCGTCGTATTGTGAAGGAGAAAGAAAGCTATTGGTGACGAACCTTGTAATTTTGAACCATGGCCAAGTGACGCTGATGACACCTGAGCTGGAATCCTTTTCAATAACTGCCTTTCCGTGCAGATACTTGTCGTGATGCAAGCAAGCTTATTTTCTGACTTAAGATCGTAATGGGATGTACTATTCTGCAAGGCCGATCTGACAACATGTATGTTCTCTCAGGCGTTAGTGACGGGAGGTCATTGTCATTCTGAGATGACGTTAAGGTATAACAATCCTGAACCGATCTATTCCACATTCATCACAATTGTTGGGTTCTGATGAATACGAGCAGCAAGAGCGTGGAATGATTAATCTCATGACTTTTTACACGAAGAATAGAACGATTTTCTCACGACCAACTAACTATCAAATGCGATTTGAATGAGAAACCAGCTGCAAAACTTTCCTTCTGTATGGGGTTTGAAATGCTGTTTAACCCTTCAGCGTCTTTTGATTGCGCCTAAATGCTAATCATTTGTATATGTTACCGTTAAAGTGTGTATTTGTATATGTGTTACCGTTATTTCATAGAATAACTAAGTATTTTATGAAATAAATAGACAAATCAGTTAGAATATATAAAATTATTTAATTCTACGATTTAACTAGGTATTCTATAGAATTAAGATTATTTGATCGTTAAAGTATAAAGTTCGGCTCTTAAAAATTATTTGAGTCAATTCTAGCTGCTTTGCAATGTTACGTCTGTGTGTACCCTTCATTCCGTTGCTTTTAAACGTGGAATTTAGACGGTAAAGTTACGTTAGCGTTTTACAGTTTGGATTATTAACAAATACTTCTGCAACCTATTTTTAAGCAATGACTTCTCCAGGAACGGGAATCCAACCTGAAAATAAGAAATATTTAATGCTAGAGAGATTTGATTCTTTATTAAATAAGCGTGACAAAGGAAAATAGATCTTTCCTTTTTCGTGAAAATTTTTTAACTTTGATAGCAAAAGTAAAATGTGCTAAAACAGCACAGAAAAAAGTACTACATGACTATTGGTTATTTCAGCATTATGATATCTTGAAGTTCCAAGAGTAGAGAAAAGTTAACTGTACCAGTAACACATGCAAAACTTTCATTTGTTTCTTTCATTTTTGTTTAACTAATGTTAGCAATGATGAGCAATAGTTATCTCTGCTTCTTCTTATTATTTATCAATTAATCATCCGTAATAGATATAAAAGGTATTTTTCAAGAAGTTTTAGCTATTTATGATCAATTAATTTATAAAATAATTTTGAAGCTGTTTTATTTTCACTTTAATATGGTCTATCATCAGTTATTTCATAGAATACTTAGGTAATGTATGAAATTTTTCATCTATTATATATGTTACCGGCAAAGTATGAAATCCGGCATTGTATAGAATGCCTAAATCTCTAGCCGGCAATGTATGAAATGATTCCTATTTCACACTTTGTCTAGGCATTTTATAGAATGCCGAATGAGAAACTGGCAAAGTATGAAATACATATCAGATTCGTTTCGAATATTGTCAATTGACAAGACATAAAACTTTTAACGCGTGTCTCAGGCTCAGTATCTGTTAGTTGTACATTGCTGTTTGTTCGGAAATGTCAAAATACTCACTTTTACTTAAACTTGTTTTAAAAAAATTGGTTTTTTCCTGTGCTACCTGAAAATAGAGGAGCAAGCTGAAGTGTTGGAGAAGGAATCATGGTCTATAGGAGGGGTCAGCAACCTATGTCACACGTACCCCATGTGGCACACGGTACAATTCTCAGTGGCACTTTGCACTACTCAAAAAATTTGTAAACTTTTGAATTGTTTCAAACGCTCTACTGTGTGGTTCGCTGAATCATATTGGTAGATTAATTTGACCCGCAACAGCTAAAAGGTTGTCTACCCATCGTCTATAGACATGAAACAAGTATTCGACGGCTAATTATTCAAAATTCAAGTTGATGCTGCTAAAAAAAAAAAAAAAAAATGTTTTTTTTTCTTAACGGAAATTATTTACTAGAAGTTAATAACTGATATACAAAATGCTAAAATGACTACTAAGAAGGAACCCAGGGACTATTAGTTGCTGAATAGCTATGATGTGAAGTTTGCAGAAAATAAAAGTAAATTCATTTAATTTGTTAAAGAAGGTGTCAATACCATAAAACAGTGGTTCCCAACCCTTGGTCCATGGATCAAAGGGTATTGGGCCACTCAAGAATAATTTAATTTTTTTCCATGATATTGACTGGGGTGTATTTTTTTCTTGTTTGTGCGACTTTCCAAGGAAATTTCTTTATATTTTATGTAAAATCATTTTAAAATTATTTTTTGGTGCAATTGAATTTTATTCTGAAGGCATGTTTAAATACAATTAAATTATAAAACAAAAACAATTTAAAATATAAATAATCAACGTTCCACCCTCAGTGGGCCGCCGTAAAATTATCAAACATTGACCGGTCCGGAAGATAAAAATGTTGGAAAGAACTGCTATACAGTATTACGTCACGGATTCTTTTTTTCCCCAGTGGGGCTGCAGGTTGGTATTTTTACCATTTTCAGACCTAGTACATTCCCCAGGGGTTGGTACCCCTTTTTAGTGAGGCACCATGTAAGCGATACCAAATGCCACCGGTAATTTTGACACCCAGTTTCCTTCCCAGAGGGAGGTACCTGTGCTCTGACGACGTGAACTTGTTCTAGGAATTTAATTTGTCAAGAGCAAAATTAAATTCCGGATTCTGGGGACGTGATAGAATTCAGAAAGAACTTTCAACCAAATACAAAAATGTTACACGTTATGATATTGAACTGTACATCTACCTTTGGGAACCTTGTCAAAAAAAACAAAAAAAACAGAAATTATTTAGAAAAAAGGTATTGTAGTAAAAACTTTGATTTCTTTCCCGAAGGCCAATGTATTAGCACTTGAAATGAGTGGGAAATAGAATGGTTTCTATCGACTTGGAACTTCTGAAGGAATTTTAATACAAGTATATGCGAAATCACAATTTAATAATAGGCAGTCTCATTATTTTGTCAAAATAATATTTGTACTTTTAGGAATGTAAGTCATTGATATTATATCCTTATCATGACCTTTTTTCATACTTTGCGTAAACAGCTTTAGTCATTCTATAGAATGCCTAGGCAAAGTATGTAATAAATCTCATATTTTACACTTTGCCTAAAAACGTCCGCCATTGTGTAGAATGGCTAGGCATTCTATAGAATGCCGGCATTTCATACTTTGTCGGTAATATATACATCAATTGGCTTATCTAGTTATTTCATGGAATACCTAGTTATTCCATATAATAACTAAATTAAAGATTTTAAATGTAACACGTGTATATATATATATATATATATATATATATATATATATATATATACTAGCATCTTCTTTCTTTCATATGCATGGGACATTTGTATCTCTCCTTCATCATGATGTTGCAATTTTAATGACCGGTAATGAAAATTTTATTTTTAGCAACTTTTAAGAAATTTTAAAAACAAATATAGCAAGATTTTAGGAATCGTTCAAATTATTTTCTTAGTCAAACTGCCTTTTTTTACGGATTCCATTTTTTTTGTTTGGAGATTTTATAGGTCTTTATATATATATAACTTTAAGCAAGCAAACTAAAAAGGATAAAAAAAATAGTTTTTTCAGAATTTTTTAAAACTTATTTATGCGTAAAAGATGTTCTCTGCTATACAGATGAAGGAGAAAATAAAATAAAAATGAATTTTTTGCTAAGCACTTCCACAAAGGGAATGAATCTTAGGTATTGGAGCTTTTTTATGGGAAAAAGTCAAAGTAATTTTCGTTAAAGAAAAACAGGTATTTTAGTACTTCTTAACATTTATTGCGATGAGAGGACACCTACTAAATAGTTAAAGGGGAAAAAACACATTAGGTACTTTTAACAGTTTCTTTAGTATTGTATTTTTTAAAAAAAACACCTATATATACAGTCGAAATGATAGTACACGATAAAGCGGACGAGGGAAAAAAGCATGGATCGGACTGATTCGACGATGTGGGAAGAGAGAGCTGGGGTTATGAAATGTTCCAATGCAGACACTGTACTATTTATTCCCTACTCAGTATTTATTTAACAATAGTCATGATTTTTCGATTAGTTATATTGTAGAAAAATCTGGTTGGTTTGTCGCTGTCCTTCTGCACCTAAGGTTGCGCGCTCGACCCCGGCCCATGTCGATGGATTTTCATGATGCAGAAAATTGACAGCGGCCATGTCGTAGTATTATACGGCATGTAAAAGATCCCTAGAGTGTCTGTTTGGCTTGGGTGCTCTCGGCAAAATTAAATCCTAGTATACAGGTTTGCATTGTCAGAGCTCGGGTGCCTCCCTCTAGGGAGGAAACTGGGCGTCAAAATTACCTGCAGCGATTGGTATCCGCCTATAGGGTGCTGCGCTTAAAAGAGATTACAAGCTTCCGGAGAATGCACTAGGTCTGCAATGGTAAAATACCCATCCGCAGTTCATTAGAAATGAAAACTATTGTCGAACAATAATTTTATTTTGTGTTCCAAATCATAAAATTAAAAATAATTCTTTTTTCATTTTTTTTCGAAACTCCTATCCCCTGGTAGCGATATTAAATTTTGAAATTATTTTTCTTCTATATTGTCTTTATGCCATAATTTTTCGTATAGGTACAGTTTGATTTTTTTCTCTAAATTATCGCGATTCACCTTAATGTGATCCCTGAGAGTGAGTGAATATTAACGTCGCACTATTCAGCTACTCGAGGGCTTTTGACGACAGACCTCTTAACTTTGAACTTTCGTCAAATGACGAGGACATGCCATCTGAGCTGGCACCCTCCCTCCTAATTTCTACGCTACACTAATGGGAGGATATTTGAGCTGTCGACAGATTTAACGTGCATCGCCCCCCTACACGGTGGGTCTTCAGTGGTACTCGGCTCGAGTCCGCCAGCCACTAGTCCTAGATCTCCACCTTGACCACTAGGCTACCACGGCCACAACATACGCACATGTAATACCTCCAGATGTGTGAAATATTTATTTTTAGGTACATAAAAGTAATATATAAACAGATAAACGTTTCCTTAATGAAATATTTATTTTTCCATTTTTAATGATAATTCCAATATAATGTATAAAATATAAATTAATCAATTTTGAAAGTTTTGATTGATAATACTAAAACACTCACGAACATTGTCTAAAAAACTCACACTCTTTCAAACATATACAAATTTATTAATGTCTATTTAATAAAATTTATTACTATTTAATATATCACTAAAACATTTTATCATGAACCCCTTAATTCGAATTGGGTTTCCCGAAAAACATTATTTTTGTCTTGTGGGTCTCTTCAAACCTTTCATAGACCATTTGGAGTTCATCAGGATCAGGAAAAGGCCTTTAAAACGCTTCTATCTCTTTCTCCATTACCTATTTTTGCCGGATACAGAGGTTTATTCATCATTGCGAATGCGTCTCGCAACGTTGAACTATGGTCAAATGACGAGGTTGGCACCCGATCTGGCATTTCACTCTCCGCATCCACACCCCGCCAAATTTTCAGGATTCTCTGCAATTATTTGGGAGCAAAATTTCTGGCTAACTGCCATTTAGCGAATAGGAAAAGCGTGTTTCTGTATAAGTTGCATCTAAAGCTGGTAAGAATGTTCCAGAAGCCTATCTTCAATTGAATATGAACGACTTAATATTTTTTTTCGTTAGCTTTGCTCAAACATTTGTTGGAAGAAAAAAAAAGAAACTATGAAGAATTAAGGGTTTCTTTTCAGCAGGTGAATGATTAGAGGACGGATGAAATATTACCGCTTAAGATGTTGGGAGGTTGCCTGCGCAGTGAAATGGATCTGATTCACGAGCTCGCTCACTGCTATTTTTTTGTTTCATTTTTTATCGTTTTAATAGCTTAAATGGTTTTTGTATACATACAGAAGTTTGTATCCTTAAGGGGGTTCACCCATGTAACGGCCTGTTTTTTAAGTATTTTTAAGGAATTTTTTTTGACGACCAGTAGAGAGACAGAACTTTAAGTTTTTTTTATCATTTATTTATATGTATTTTAAGAGTATGTATATAAATGTTTAGCCAAAAGTATCCAACAGAACGGGAGTTATAGCGCTCTGAACACACCCGCCTCGAAAAAATGGACACTCCCTTCCTCCACGATTGCGGCCGATTGGCTTATCTGAAATTTAAAAAATTAACGGCGTTTTAATCTATACGCTTAAATACACAGAATGGATTGTGTTGAAATATCAAAAATTGGATTTTTGGTAGACCTCAGAAGGAAAGTTTCGAATTTCAAGGTTTTTTGTTATAAAAAGTAGAAAATTTTGAACTTTGGAATGATCGTAGTTCATTTGGTGTGTATATATGTGCTGAGTCTACCTATCAATTTGAAGTCATTCGGTCAACTCGTTCTTGAGATATGATGAAGGAAATTTTGAAAAACACAGTATTGAGAAAAACGCTTTTGAAGTTTCAAGTCCGATTAAAAGAATGAAAATCTTAACTTACTTTCAATCGACGATGCCTGGTGGCGAAGACTAAACAAGTTCGACGAAATATTCAATAACTATAGATATTTCCTTTTAACCCTCTACAAACTTGTATGAACGTATATTTCCATGGAAGAGTCAATGGTATCAAGTCGTACACAATAGGCCCAGCCTTCAATTACCAACTCAGCGGTCCGAACAGCAGCTCTTCTAACACTTGCTTGTTTATAATGACTTCGAGTTTTAAAGAAAATCACTTTACCACCGTATTCTAGACATGTTAAGGAAGCAATTTATGGAAAAAAGTTTTTTGATTTTTTGAACCCATCATATGGGTGAATCCTTTAAGTAATTTATCTTTTACTAATATTACATACCAATAAAACCAATATTTTAGAAGGCAATTTAGTAAAATTTTATCCTGAACATAGCTTAGTACAGAATTTTTTTACAGTGTAACGGGTCTATTCGTGTTAATCTTACTAAGAGTCCTTTGGGGAAAAACAGATTTTTAAAATATTTTTCATTTGAAAAACTTCCTCCGAAGAAGAAGACGTGATATATGCAAATTATGTAGTGTATTTAAAGATTAAACTTTCGAGTTAAAGAGAGAGAGAGAGAGAGTGGTTAGACTGTTAACGGATAGCAGTGATTTATTAGCGTGAAGTTAGGCAAGATAACTTCGTTGCTTAGTTGTTTAATATTAGAATTGACGATTTGATCAATTAAGCTAAAAATTTGGAGACGATCAAATTTATTTAGAAGGCTATTTCTCCGACGTAAGTGATCCAATTTATTAATTCTCCTAGTATCTATCTCGCCTATCTTGCGATTGCTCCACATATTTAGTAATTGGTGCATTTTTCAGTTTGAATGTGTGTCTTCGTTGAGAATTGTTAATAAACAAAGTTTGTTTTGACTATGGCTAATTTTCCTTCCGATCTTCTCACACTAAGGGAAGGCGCGGGGCATCCCTTTCAATAGTTTTGTAAAAAAATTTAATTTTTTTAAATCTGATTATGAATATCTTCTACCTTACAAAGAGATTTGTGGTATTAACAATCAAATGGCCCATGGAAAGAATGCATTTTTTGTTAGTGACATAATAGCTAAATTATTTCGAATACGAGTGGTGTAGTGTGCATTCCTTATACATAAAAGTATGCTTAACATTGGTTTAGCTAATCCTTTTTTTTTTTTGCTTTTCTTATCTTAATTAAGCTTGTAAAACTGTTATCAGTGGGGAGATATTTTGGTGGAAATTTAGTGGAATAACAATAAATTAACATCTCTCTTACCACCCTAGATAGATAAGAAAACAAATGACTCTTTGTAATTATATATGCCTTAATTAAATTAAACAGAGGACTTACGTTTTGAGTCTAAAAATAGACATAAATATTTACAAATAAAAATCTAATTTTTAATTCGCGCCCCACCAGAAATGTGTTCAGACTAATATATCTACAGCATTATTTTTTTCTTTCTAGCTAGAATTATACTTTTTTATTTTGTTTTATTGTAGCTTTGGTTGATAAAATCATACATTTGAGGACCTTTTTTTATTCAATTTCAAATCCCGAAAAATATTTTTTAAAAGCCAATAGAATACTTGCGAAGAAAATTCTCGTTCCCTTAAATTTCTTCAATTATATTCCTCAAAATACAGCGCAATTGGTGAAAAATATGAAATTTTTCAATTCAATCAATGTATATTATTAGATGGAAATTAAAGATCACGTTTATCATAAACGGGATATTACGAGAGAGAGAGAGTTCATTATATTACTTTAATTAATTTAATTAAACTGCAGCAGCTTGTACGAAGAAAATCACTTTTAAATAGTTGAGTGATTATGAATCCAGGTTACAATTAAATTTAATATTACTGAATAGCTAAAAAGTGTAATACTGCATCTTAAGAACGATTCACACGAGGCAATTTTGGGCCAGTAAACTCGTTTTATAATGCCCTTGCTCTAAAGTGAAAAAGGATGAGGATTTTTCACACACACACACACACACACACACACACACACCACACACACACACCACACACACACCACACACACACACACACACACACACACACCACACACACACACACACACACACACACACACGACTGAAAAGGGAATATTGTAGGGAAAAAAAGAAGTGCTTGAATCATTGGTACAATGCTTGAGTCAGTAGAAGTAATAAAAAGCTTTCTCCTTTTTCAATATACAAAGAGCCGCGTGTGAAGAGTGTAGCTTCCACAATATCCTTTCAGCTGATTCATCTAGTGGGGAGCAAATGTGGGCTTGGTTTCGTGAGCTTAAGAGTGTGGCACAGTAGGGATTGCCAGTTGACCTCCTGTAAAAGGAACCCATAACTAGCTCCCGAATATCGTCTTCTATGATGCGTGGCACTAGTTGTCTTGTGTGAAAGGGCCCTATTTGTTTCGTTAACATTTATCTGTGTAGAAGGCTGGAGAACAATATTTAGCTCAATATTACTAGTCTTATCATGTTTCAAGTTAACGAAATTCATAGTGTGGATCAGGGGTCGGCAACCTTGCTGATGTGGTAAGCCAAACTAATCTAACAATATGATTACGGGTGCCTCATTGTAGGAAATATATATATATATAAATATAACAAAAATAAACTTAAAGTATTCCTTCAACATAAATAAAAAATTAAAATCATACATATATTTTGTACGTTGTATCTTTTAAACGTAAATCTTTTGTACGGTGTATCTTTTAATTATTAAAGTAAGAAATAAATATCAAAATAAAAGTATTCCTTCAATTTAGTTAAATATTTTAATGTGAACCTTTTGTTCCTGCCCTTCTCTGTTTTATATCGCAATATCAGGGGTATAATTTGTGGCTTTATATTTCGCACGATTCTGAATGTTCAGTAGATTTCGCAAATTAGTTCTTAAGCAACATCTTTGCAGACTCAAAATAATTTTCATATGAAAAAGAGATTTTTTTCCCACTAAGATATGTGGAATCAAAAGCGGAAAGCAGAGCATATGTAATATTTTTTTAAACAATTAAATCTCTCCAGCAATGACATCCAACAATTTAAAATAGCTGTAAATTTATCGATATAGAGTTATCCTCCAGATTTTTTTAAATAACTGAGTAAATTTTCCTTTCTTTAATTCCGAAGATGATAGTTCAATAAGCTCCATTTCACACACACAAATTCATGAATTCATTCAAACACTTACTAATTTGAAGAAAGGTGTAGAGCAGAAGTTCCCAAACTTTTTTTGTCTCGTAGAGCCCTTGCCATGTTTTTCGGTTTGGGGTAGACCCCTGCTTAATTAATATTGAATTTTTGCAAATTTATCAACTTAAATTCTTTTTAACTGGTACCTAATTCTTTTTACCATTAGTACTGCTCCTCCTATTTTAAAAGAAATGAATTTCTAACTGTAATGAAATATAGTGTTTAAAATTTAAAAAGCACACATGTTAATTAGTTAAGGGAACCGAGACGTGATAAACCTTCAAAAATCGATTTTCAATTTCATCTTAAAAAAAGTAGAGTTAATGCTGATTCCAAAAATGTATAACATGTATAGGTTTAAAGCTTATAATATCTGAGTAATTGCGGTTTTAAAATGTAAACAATAGCTGCCACACCTGTTGTTTACGTTATCGTACATCAACTGGCACGCCATCTTTCAGTAACCGAAACACATATGCTTTTATGTAGATTGTAGATTGGTATTTAATATCACTTGATCTGGATATATTTATTTTATTCTTGTGGTTTGAGAAGGAATAAAACTACTCACTCAATCTTGTTTATAACACAAGCTGTGCGAAATTTAAAGAATGTTGTTTTCTTGTGCTTGAGATACAAACACGTGAGTTACAAACTTCATATTTCACTGCTAAATTAATTTTTGTTGTTTACTTTCTGTTTTTTGTGATTTGTAAGTATTTAAATACTTGCAATGCCTCGAGCAAAGACATTTGGACATCAGAAACGTCGTCTAATTCGTAAAAAAACTTCAGTATGTGTAGTGAGTGAAAAATGTGATGTCAGCTCTTCCAAAAAAAAGATTGAGAAGAGTAAAGGATATTTGACTATGAAGATAAGTTTTCAGCTGAATCTCAAAGCAGGTTTGTTATTATTGACTTAAATATGCTTAATGATATTTTCAACAATATTGCAAAATGCAGATATTGTGATAGATCTTTCTGCTTTGATGTTGCTGAAATAAAAGTAGTCGCAGAGGACTTGCTAGCAGTATATCAGCAACTTGCAAGTATTGTGGCTCTAGTCATGGCTCAATGACTTCAAATTCTGTGCCAGCAGGATATGAGTAAATTTGAGGTTT
>BMAO01014119.1:0-20429 GCA_019973975.1 Trichonephila clavata | reverse complement strand
TTCTAAAATCCAAAAATCAGGACCTTTCCAACGATATAACATACTTGCCATTTTACTAATTAAAAAAGTATGTTAAAATTATTTTTAAAAAATAATCAGCTGATGAACCACGCCCCCTTTGACAGATACAAATGTAAACATTCACCTTTTAAATCTGGAAAGCTTTTCCAAAGCCACTCTCTGTTTTATTTATTCATACGCAGTTAACTGTAGATTCACTGCAAGCGTAACTGTTAGGGTTGTTTACCTATTTTGGAGAGAATACACGTTTTTCTTCTTAGCGTTTTGAATATTTCAATATTTCAAATTTCTGAAAATAAAAAATTTTGAAATTTTAATTTAATATTCCAAGATCGAACAGAGTATTAAAAAAAGTAAACGTACGTTTTATAAAGATAAGAATACTTTCAACCATACTAACGACAGTAGTGTCAATCCTCAAGCTGGACATGCACATGACTCAAAGGAGACATGTGCTAAAGGAAAGAAAATTCCCAATTTAAATGAAAGTTTTTCTTCCAATGACAAAAGTGTAGATATTTTTAATGCCATTATGAATTTGAATATTCTGGCATTTGTTTTCAAGAATGAAGTTCACTGTAAAATGTGGCTTAGACATGCAAGTTTTAAAAGGTAAGTCTGGACTGGCTATTACATTTGTCCTGAAACGTTGTGCTTGTCCATATCGTGTAGAATTCTCTTCTTCAAATTTTCATGAAGGAGCGCAAATTGCTACAATAAATACCAGGTTTGTATATGCTATGCGTTCCATTGGAAAATGTGCAGAAGCTGGGAGAATGTTTTGCGGAATAATGAATCTTCCTCAACCACCTACAAGGTTTTCTCCTTAGGGTAAGCGAATCTTAAATGCTGCAAAACTTGTTTACGAGGACTCCATTCAAAATGCTGCGAAGGAAGCTATTTGTGAAATTGAAGGTAATATAATAATATTGCAGTCGCTGTAGATGGGACATGGCAGAGAAACGCGGTTAATCATCATTGAATGGTGTAGTTACTGTGACCAGTATGGATACAGGTAAGGTGATAGATGTTGATATTCTTTCAAAATATTTCATATGTAAAAACTTACCTTCTCATCAAAAGGATTGTAAAAGGAATTACGTTGGATCTAGTGGAGCCATGGAAATTCAAGGTGCATCTAAAATTTTTCAACGGTCATTATCTTTGCATAATGCCCGATATATTACTTACTTAGGGGATGGAGATTGCAAAGCATTTGGTGCTGTTAGAAAGAAAAACATCTATGGAGATGAATACCCAATTGAAAAATTGCAGTGCATTGGACATGTCATGAAGCGCACGGGAACAAGATTACGCCGATTAAAATCTCAATTGAAAGGGCAAATCTTGTCAGACGGTAAGTGTTTAAGTGGAAAAAATCGTTTGACTCTGCATGAAATAGATAACTTAGAGTTTTACTATGGATCAGCTATTCAGAGAAATTACACCAGTATTCAGAACATGGCGGCAAGATATCTGGGCCATTTTTCTGCATAAGCTGTCAACAGATGAATATCCTCAACATGGTTTTTGTCCTGATGGTGAAGATTTATGGTGTGGATATAAAAAGGCTGAAGCATCAGGTAAGTCTTACAAGCATGAAATAGTCTTCCGGTCGCTGTTGTAGAAAAAATGCGTCCTATATTTAGAGATATTTCCCATCCTGATCTGTTAAGAAAATGTTTGCATGGAAAAACACAAAACCCGAATGAAAGTTTTCATAATGTCATATGGTCACGTGTTCCTAAAACAACATCTGTACAGATTGAAACACTTTCACTTGGTGTTTATGATGCTGTTTGTTCTTTTAATGATGGTAATGTATCCAAATTAAAAATGCTGCAGAAAATGGGAGTCGAGCCTGGAGAATATTCGGTAAGTGCCATGAAAATTCTTGATAGAGAAAGGTTAATGAAAGGAGTGTATGCTTTTTCTGGAAGAGCGAAGAAAATTAGAAAAGATAAAAGAAGAAAAAGAAAAAAGAAGAAGATATAATATTAAGAAAAATAAGATAAAAACCGGCTACAGTGCAGGATCTTTTTGATGAGGTAAAATTTTATATAAAAGCTACTGTTTTCTAAAAATATTTTTTTCAAAACTATGTTTTCTCTTTTCTATAAATGTACTGTATGCATGAACTGGAAATCTTTATTTTATATTTCATGTATATTCTTGTGTATACTGAAGTGAAATTTTTGAAATATTCCTCAGACATTTAGCTAAAAAGCATATGTCATAACACAGAAAAGGAAAATTTTTATTAAATTCCTTATTTTACTCTGCAAACTTATTTTTTTTAATCAGGCTGATCAATTTTTTAAAAAAAGATTTCACTTCTGTATAAAAATAAATGTTTATTTAATGCACACACAAATATATCTCAAATTGGCGTTGCAGGAAGCTTGTTATATACAAAACAAATCATAAATTTCATGTTTAAAAACACAAAAATTGTTTTCTTTTTGTTTTGGATACTATCTATGTAATATTTATATAATCTTTTTAATTCTTATATTTAAAGAAATTGTGTCTACATGTGAATATACAAAACACTAAAGAAATTTCTCGAAATGCCATATAATCATCTATTACTGTCTTATATAGATTATATTTTTTAATTTGTGTTATCTTTCTCTATAAATTAATTGTATGCATGAAAAGGAAATATTTATTTTATATTGCATTTATATTATACAAGGGGTGATCAAATGAAAAGGTACGAAACGACACGGTGGGTACAAATATAGACTTTATTCAAAATATACACCATAGGCCTGAGCACAACGATCCCACTGATGAACAAGCCGCAGGATTCCTTGTTCCCAGAATTCCTGTGGCTGTGACGAGACCCAGTCCTTCACAGTGTCCTTGAGTACGTCGTCCGAGTTGAAGCGCTTTCATTTCAGGTGTTTCTTCAGTGGACCAAACACATGGAAATCGCAGGGTGACATGTCCGAACTGTAGGACGGATGGTCCAACGTCTCCCATTGAAACTTGTCCAGTTCCATTTGTGTGACTCTGGAGACGTATGGACGCGCGTTATCATGGAGCAGAACCTCCATGAGCAGCCCCAGTCTTTTGTTCTTGATGGACCTGCCTAGGCGTCGGAGTGTCTCACAGTACACATCGGAGTTAATGCTTTTTCTGTGCTCGAGTAAATTCTCTGCTCGCATCATTTGGACGCCGCTTTTTATAAGAGCCTTTGCTCTCTTCTGCGCATGCGGGCACCAGCGCATGATCCGATCCCAGTCAGAGTCTCCAATGGCATCCCGATATGTCTCGCTACATTCTCCCTTGGCGGAATATGCAAATATTTAACTGTTTCATTTTTATGTCGTTTCGTACCTTTTCATTTGATCACCCCTTGTATATACTGAAGTGAAATTTTTGAGATATTCCTCAGACATTTAGCTGAAAAGCAGATGTCGTAACATAGAAAAGGAAACTTTTATAAAATTCATTATTCTATTTTACAAAATTACATTTTTAAACATGCTGATAAATTTTTTTAAAAAAAAAATTCACTTCTGTATAAAGATAAATGTTTATTTAATGTACACACAAATTTTTAAGCTTTGTTTTCAATAGTTTCTTAGTAAAAGGCACATAAATATATCACAAAATGCAATGCCCTTTTTCGTAGCACAAAACTTGTTACATAAAAAAATACAAAAACTTCATGTTTAAAAACATAAAATCAATTTTCTTGTTGTTGTTTTGGATACCATTTATGTAATATTTTAAGAATCCTTTTAATTCTGATACTTTAAGAAATTGTGTTTACATCTGAATTTATAAAACACTAATGAAATTTTTCGAAATGTCGTATAATGATGTATTACCAAAGCCATATTTTCATGTATTGACACATTTTTACATGGTATTTATGATACTTATAGTCAACTTGGATGACAGTAATGTATCAGAACTAAAAACTCTTCAAAAATTGATGCATAATTTGAGAAAAATGATGCAAATGCTATAAAATATCTCGATAGATTAAAAGTGAAAAATGCTATACATGTATTTTCTGAGAAATCTAAGTAAAATAAATAAGTAAAAAGTCTCAAAAGATATTGAGAATAAGCTAATATTTAAAAAATAGTGCAAATACAGATTGTGTAATTCATAATTGTTTTGTTGAAGTGACCTTTTATAATAAAAATGCAATTATATCAAAACGGTGTTTTTAAAAATGCGTGTACCATTTTCTCAGAACCTATTCAACGGAAGCACTTGCAATCTTCACTGAATATTACTGATATGTTAATATATATACTGAAGTGAACTTTTATTAATATACCGATAACATTTTTGTAAAGGCAGTTATCGTGAAAAAAATGACATTTTTCAAAAAATTCATAGTGATACTTTACGATGAAAGTTTTTGAAAAAACTAAACAATATATTTGAAAAAGCTCACTTCAGTTTAAATAAAAAAGTCTAATTAATATACAGAAAAAAATTGAAGTCTGTACATTTAATGTTTTATGAGAAAAAGGCACATAAAAATGCTCAATTTAACATTAGCGGGATAGGGGCTACCGACTTACCTTAAAGATTGATTTATTGAAGAACAGTGGAATATAAGAAAAATATATCATCATAAATATAGAAAAAATATTCTGAAATATATTTTTATCACATAGTATTATTTTCTTTTTGAATTTTATACTATGAATGTGTAAATAAAGGATTTTTACCTTTTTTTGTAACTTATTTTTAATCTAACACTCAAAAATAACATAATAAAAAAATAAACAGTTTTTTTAATAGGTAAATGTAAGAATTTTTGCATTTATTATATTTGTTAAAAATTTAATCGCGTTTATACACCGTTATCATTATTTTATTTAAGTTTATTTGTATGTGTTATATTTAATAAATATTTTTTTAAAAATAAAGTTGTATTGCATCCTATAAAGCATTAACCGAAATTTTTCAATCGTTATGTATAGATTTCTTATAATTAGGATACGTAAACAATCTGAACTAAAAAATTTCATAATTTGCTCTTTTAAAAATAGTGATTTAATAAATTTATAAACACCAAACATCATTTATTTCTTCACAATTCGGTATTTGTTCCCTTCAAAACAATAATATTTTGCCTATTTTATGATTCCTTCTAAAATGAATAAATGAATAAATATCAATACATTTAAATGAAAATGAATTTTAAAAAGTTCATTGGCCATTTAGAATCAGTGATTTAAAAAATAAAATGCCAAAAACTACCTTTTTTCAGAAGTTAAATTTTTTTTTTTACAAAAGAATGATATTTTGTATATTTTATGATTTTTTCTAAAATGAATCAATATTGATGTCGAACATTTATAAAAATCCACAATTTTACTTCAACATTTAAAATAGTAGTGAAATTTCGTAATTTGAAAATGTTAAAGGAGAAAGCCATGACACGCACTCACATCGCGCATATACACACATAAGTGCTATCGTCCTCAGGGAAACAGGAAATTCCCATGGGGATTAAGTTATTCACTGGGTAAAAGCCCGTGCAACGCCGGGCTAAGCGAAAAGGAAGTAAAAAAAAATAAGTCAAAGTAATTTCGAAAAATTATATTGGAAGCGTGATTTTGTGAAGAGAAAGGAAAATCTTAAACGAGAAAACCAATGATATGCACTCATGGGCCATACACTCACATCGTACGCGTCACACCCACACAAAAGTGCTGGCGTCAGAAAAAAAGGAGGGAATTAACATAGGGATTAAGTTATTAGCACGGCATTTAACGAGGGTATCCTCGTTAAATGCCGTGCAACTAGTAATATATATATGTAAAATGAGAGAATAGCACTGAATTTGGTACTTAAATACGTAACATAAGCATTTTTTTCTCTTTATTCTTAAGAATTTTTATTTTTGAATTTTGTTTTTCATTTTATTAAGTTACAAAATGTAACACTAATAAAAACAAAAGAAAATTTTAAAACAAGTGTGTTAGTAGTAAGCGAAAAAAATTTTTAACACCTAATATAAATGTGTGATATTTGTATACTTCTACCTGCTTTTGGAATTTAAAAACATTGTATTTCAATTGTACTCGTGATATAAACACTGAGTTAAGAAAGATCACTTACAACCAAGTAGTATTAAAGTAATTTAGGTTTTCCTTTTCTTATATAACGGATATGAATAAGTATGAAATTTCACATCAGAGCTTATGTAAAATTAGATTAAGTTTTTATTTTTTCAAATTAAATAATTTAAATGTGTTGTTACTACTACTACTACAAAATATTTGTTAAAGAACTATATTAAATACATAAAAAAAAACATATTTATCATCGTTTTCTCTACTCAATTTAATATAACTGTTTATCTCTTACATTACGAGAAAAAAAATTGTACATAAAACCATATATTTATTAAACCAGCATTTCTAAAACTGTGAAGTGCACCCCATTCAGGGGGCGAGATATCAGGGGTGCGCGAACAAATTAAAAATTCGAAAGTAAAACATTATTTTTAAAAAGAAAATATTAATTTCTTGAAAAAGGCAAAACAAAATATGCTTTCTGACATATACAAAAAAATAAATTACACATTTATAGTGATATAATGTATGAAAAATGCATCACTACTGCACAATGTATTTGACCATTAATTCCACACTGAATTAAGAACAGAAGTTCAATAATTACTAATGATCCCGACGACCTTGTCATATACGAAATTTAATACGTATCTAGCTAATTTGTACGATTTTTTATTAAATTCCTATTGTAGTTTTAGCGTCAAAGTATATTATTATTGAAGTGAATACATTATTTTTGTATGGAAGAGGGCGCGTTGAAAATTATGGTTGAAAATTAGTTCGCAAATATTGAAAGTTTGAGAAGCACTGATAAACAAACAAAAAAATCAGAATATTTTTATTGGCTTATGAAAAGTGACGAGAAACTGAAGTTGAGTTTACGACAGTATAGTTTATGTTCTACAAAAAAGTATTATGTGTGACCTGTATAATTTACTATAATGCAATTTCCAGATTTTACAACGGCAGAATCTACTATTCTAAAAACATAAGAAAAACTTCGTAATCATTCCAATAATTCCAACTATATTGTGAAGTATAAACGACCAAATATGAGAGTAAGAGGAATTGCAATATATCCAAATGCTGACGATGTTGTTAACATTATAACTCCATCCATGGATTTTTCTGTAAGTCAATCCGATATTTATGGTACCATACACTCTTCAGTGGGTGATTTGTGTTTGGCTGAATGTGGAATAGTTAATGGACAAAAAATTATAACTACAGCAGTGTATATTACTCCAAACAAAAAATTGGATGGCATTATCAAGTTCCTTCACAGATCATTATTACCATACACATCAAGATGTACTGCTTTACTTATTAAAAATGATGACAAAATACCAATGATTTTAAGTGGAGATTTTAATATCAATTTTGCCTTAGACAAATTTCTACAATTGTTTGAATTTTTAAACGATAATTTCGCCTCATCTCTATAAAATAACAGAATAATATCAACGATAAAATCAAATACTACAATTGATGCACTGTTTTCGAGATTCTTAAATGATATTGAGTGCAAGACCTACATTTCTTATTTCAGCTACCACAAGCCTTTGATAACAAAAGTATTAACTGAAACATCCGTAAGTATAATGGAAATAGACTAATAATATTGATACTTTTCTATAAATGTAAACAATAATTTTTTTTTATTAATAAATATTAAAAATTAAAATTTTGTTTATACTTATACCTTTTGCATCCTAAATATTTTTTTAAAGTACACAGGGGGAAATAATAATGATAATTATAAATTTGTTAACTATATATGATTACTTTAAAATAAAACTTAATTATACAATTCATTACATATAAGCCAAATAGGTTAACTTCAACCACGTGTTTACACTGATAGAAGCATGAGTTTTTTTTTTTTTTTGACTATTTCATTTTAAAAAGGAAATGCAGTACAAAAGTTGAATATATATAAAGATATAAGGAACCGTATAAATTGTCATTCTTAAAAGGGGACTGTTTTACTTTCTTTCCTTCGTAAAAGTAAAATAATTTGTTTATCGATATTTCACTTACATTTTATTTTAGTATCATTAATGTTTTTCAATGTGGTAAACACAATTTAATTTTTAGGTTATTATTGTTAATTTCAATGCTTCATTTGACTCAAACACAATCAGCTATTCTTCATGCGAGCTTCAGGACAAAAACTTTATGATTTAGTTAATGATTTTGATAAATATGGTCAGTTGATTGTAAATTCAAAGAGTTGGTGTCTACAAGACTGACGATTTGTCACGGTCATGAAATCCTTGTTATTACTGCTTCTTTTTGAATCATGGATTCAAGTTCTGATGCCTCTTAAGTCTTCTAGAATAGCTGATGAGTATTAAAAATTTTAAGGCTTGAAGTTCTCTTGTTTTCCTCTTGTGCAAATTTGTGAAGTGTGCGGGGGAAGGCAAACCAAAGTCGCCTTCCTTAATCGGACGTAGTTTAAAATTACGGAGTCCGTCACCACAATAGTTGCCATTTTCAACAATATGAAAACTTGCCTTTGTGTATATTTCCTGCCAGAAATGAAATAAAAAGAAAGTTTTGCTAAATAAAGTAAAGTAACAGAGGATTGTAAATATTTAAGTCCACACATAAATGTACTTATTTATTTTTACAATTTTGAGAAATCAGAGGTAAGGGCATTCTAAATCTAGAGTAATGTTATTTCTTTAAAAGCTGTTACTTTAAGGTTTAATATCATCTTTGACCCTTCTGAAAATCGAATTTTCATAAACATTTTAAGAAATTAATATAAAATGTTAAGACCGTTTTAAAGCAAACCTCGTCAAAATTTGACAATAATTGCACTCTCAGCAATAAAAATGTAAGTGTAAGAAATTACTTGACCCTTAGAAATAATGTAAAGAAAAAGATCTCTTTTGTTATGTTCTGTTTGGGTTTTTTTGGTTTCTTATTTGTTTCTCTCTCTCTCTCTCTCATCAGTATCTAGCACTTAGAAGCAACATTAGATCTGTTGTTGACTCACCGTACTTTTAAATCCCGGTCAAGTGATGAAGTTGACAACTCAATTTTACAGCTTAGAATTACTGACCAAAAATATCAGCATCTTTCAAAACAACGATTAATATTGGTCTAAAATGAAGCAACATTGATATTTGATAATGCACTAGCTAATCGCCTAGATATTATGATAATTCCGGTTTTTAAAATCAAGTATTTTTCTGTCATTTCTGATTTTCAGGTATGAATAATGGGAGTGGAAGTTATCTATATCTCTCACAAAAAGGCACCTAAAACACAGAGAATGAGAAAAAAATATGCAGGACACTTTATCGGAAAAGAAACCTCAATATATTAAATTGATACATTTTAAGTGTAAAAATATTTAATTTTAATGAATAAAAATAAAATTTAATCTCTTTAAACTTGATTTTCTCAGTTTCTAAGTTTCCCACTATCCAACAAAATTTTTAAAATAAGTATAGGTTGCACGATATTTTATATGTATAATGTACTTGCAGATTTGCATTCTTTTTTGTCTCAATTTTTGGGATGGGATCTATATAATTTATTTTGTAATAGGATAAATTAGTGATTTAAATTTTTTTTTCAGTTTCCTTCAATTTAAAAAAATACTAAAATATATATAATTTTAATTTAAAATTGGAGTTATACAGAATACAGACATTCTAATTTTATATAAAAATATTTGATCTACTTGTTTAGTCTTTCAAAAGCTATTTTGACGGTAACACGAAAAAAGTTATTTAATTTTTATTATTTTTGTATTCATATTTTATGATATTTAATAGAATACAATATTTCTATAGCAAAACGTTTTATTTCATTTTAAACTTTGTATATTTCCGCACGAACTGTATGAAACTCATATGAAAAGCAGAATAATTTGTTGGTTTATGAGGAATCGAAAAGTACGTCAAAATGTGCAATATCAAGACTCCACAAGGTATACTTAAGATGAACTTAAGGAAACATCTCCGTAAGTGAAACGGATTACAATATGGATAATTTTACACCTATGTCCAGAATATCAATATTATTCCCTCTAGATCGAAGAAATAATAGATTTTCGTTTAGAAGGTGGCTGATTTAATCCAACATGTTATCTATTAATGATGATTGATTATAAGAGTTAACAACATCTTTCTCCAAATAAAATGAATTTAGGACCATTTCCTTTAGTGTACAACAGTGGTCTTCAAACTGTGAGTCACGGAACCCTAGGGTTTTACAAAGCCTAACCAAGGGTCCCAGGTGTCACAAAAAAATGTAAATGAAAATTATTAAACTGTCAGCACAAAATGGATTCACATAGGTACTCCATGAAGTTGATATCATAAACCATTCCTTATAAAAATAAACATTTTATTTACACATAATACTTTATTTTGTGATGTTTTCTTTTAAACTTTAAATATAATATAATGAAAAAATATTATTATAAAACGTATTTTGCTCTTTATATCTGCTACCAAGCAGATTGTGACTGTCGTTTACTATCTCGGGTTCGACGTAATAGTTTTAAACTCTTAAGTACAATTTTTTCCAAAACTAAAAAGCTTCGAATGGAAAAAAAAACCTTTTCATTTATGGTAAATACACTTATATAGAGAAGGGGTGGACAAAATTAACCGACATATCAACAGATTCGACTTTTAATTCTAGATTCTATCAAGAACAGCACCTGAAGTTTGGATATAAAAATTCATGAAAAATCTACACAGGATTTCTGACATAGAAATAAAAAGTTTAATGTTACAGAACAATGTATTTAAGTAAAAAATAGTTTTCAATGTGAGCAGCTACAAAATTTTTAAAAAAAGTATTAAATGCATGTATGAAAAGTGACTGTAGACACTTTCAGTAGTTCCACACACAACTCAATTACAAAATAGAATGTATGGTTAGGTGATATCTCGATCATGAATTTGTATTATTAATTATATTAGAATTTCAAAGTATTAAATACAATACATTTGTTTACTTGTCTTTATATAAAGTACCTAGAACACACAGTATCTGATCTACTTTAAATAGTGTTTTAATATATATTATAGTATGTGAAAATTGGGTTCCCGAAAAAAACCTTATACATTTAACGGTTCCGCGAGTCAAAATTTGATGACCACTGGTGTACAATATTAAATTCATGAGAGATTTGACGTTAAATGTTCAATATTTTGTGCGGAAATTTCAGACTTTTTTCGCTTATCTGCCGAAGTAATGCTATGCGAATAGAAGTACATTTAATTTCTAATTTGGTCCAAAAAATGTCACCAAATTCGGCTAGAAAGTAAATCACGAGGTGATGCCTAAAAGGGCATAGCTGGATCATTGAACGAGGAAATTTTAAAAGCTCTTGAAAGTTCTACGTTGCTTCCATGCATCGAAAGAATAACGAATAAAATCAAACATTTGATAGTGACCATGCGGTTAAATTTCTTTTTGAAAATATATGATTACTACTGATTTAGATGGCCGCGATCAGAATTCGCATTTTTTTTAAAATCTGAGCGATTGTACATTAGTCAATGCTTGAAAAAGGCTGCTTTTTAAAAGAAAATTTACTGTAACTACAAGAGATTTCTGAAGCAAAATGAAATTCACTTTTAAAGAACCAACCTGTTAACTGTTTGGAACTTCCTCAATTTTAAATGCGATTAACAATTAATAATATGCATACAAACCATACATGGGTCGGGTTTTCATTACTTTTATAAACGGGTTTCGGAATAAAATAAAAATTTGTAATCCATCTTGCACATTTGGATGAACTGCAAAATGCAGAAAAGATGGACGTCTACCATAAACATCGTACATTTTTCAGTTTTTTTTTTTTTTTTTTTTTGCCGTCTACGAAATAATATGCCACAAAAATAGATTTTATATAAAAAAGTAAAAAAGAAAAGTGTAAACATTTGAGAGAAAATGCAGGTGAGTGATTAGTTATTGAGATATTACAATAATAAATATTTCCTTTATTCAAGCTGTGATGAATCTATACGCGTCCTTCAATTAACCCTCTTGGGAAATCTTTGGGCTATGAAAATAAACAACCCTTTGCTGAAGAAGAAACCGTGATATGCAGATTAAGTTTGCTATATATAGTTCAGGTTTGTTTGTTATGAAAAGCTAGATAAATAGAGATAAAGTGAGATATAAGTTGAAGAGATAGAAGGAAGAGAGTTAGTAAGTCAGTGTGAGTGAAGAGGATAGAAAGTCAGAATTATAAATAGATAGATAGTTATGTAGTGAAAACTGCTATTTAATTGAAGTTACAAGTGATTGAACATTACAATCAGAAGATAAGAAGACTAACTTCAATTCATAGCGCGCTTTGATACTTGAATTATTAAAGAGATTTAAGTATCAATTATTCACATAACTGCAGTTTAAGTTAAACATTAAGGTAGGCAATTGATTAATAAAATTGAATCAATTTATTAGAATTATTCTCCAAAAATGCGTCCTCTTATCACTACTTGGAATTAATTAATTTGTTTTTAAGTTAGAGTGCTGAATAAATTATTTGAAATTATCATGTCGAATCATCCTTCCCTTCCTCTTACACCTTTAGCCGGGTCATAGGGTAGGTAGGGGGTATTACAAAGTAATACTGATTAAACAATTTTGGTGCTTTTTTCACTTAAAATATAGTGTTATTTTTATTAATACATGTTGCCAGGTTTGACTTATCATTTTTAAATATAAATCTTAATTCGTCATCTTAAGTTAGTTTACACTAACCAACATAACAAGAACTTTATGAATATTTAAAGCTCTCTGGAAAAACAAAATTAGACCTTAAGCACATAAGATGTAGTTGTTCAGAGGCGGCATGTAGTCACTGGATGTGTCCGTGGTATTTCTTTTCATTTTATCATTAGAACAAACACCATCAGCAGCATTATCCAAAAGTTCCTTTATCCGACACCTGAGTGACAGGGATATTTCCTTGAGCGTTTTCTTTACTTCTTAGTGGCTTAGGTTAACGCTTAACTGCGTATTAAAATGAAAGAGTCACATTTTTTACAGTATTTTCGCTTTATCTCAGAAATTTTCGGCGATCTATGGCTAAATGCACTTTCTATAGATATTGTAAAGGGAAAAGGGGGGTTGAGTGCTATATGACTTTGCACTATAAAGCAACACGAAGGCTATTGGTTACGGATATCGTAATCTTGAGTCTCGGCCAAACCCCCTCCCCCGTGAGCTGGTATCTCCTCTTCCAGTTACCACACTACACAAACGGGAAGATATTGTGCCTTGAGAGATTTAACTTATCTCTCTTCCCTCTACACGGTGGGTCTTCAATTATGTAAAAATTCCAGCCTTGTGTACTCCAACCAGAAGTTTGTGACAATACCCGTTAGCCTGTCACTGTACTTATAGGAAAACGAGAATTTTTACATTACATTAAAAGTCTATTGGATGGATGATAAGCTCATTAACTCTGATTGCATTTGACTAAAAGAGTTCAATTTCACTTTGCTGGAAATGTATACTTTTCTTATTTATTGTTATCCGAAATTCAACTAAAAGTACATTTGAAGTCCAAGAGCAGTATTATAAGCCTCTAAGAAGGAATCTTTTATAATGAATTTGCTTAATGAAGTTATTTATGTATATTTTTTTCCAATTCCTACTGTTAACTCACTCTATATTTATCTTGTTCAAATTTTCAATCTTTAATAAAATGCATTATTAAACACTCAATTGAGCTGAAATTTTGAAATTTTATATACATGCTTATTTTGGATGACAGTATAGTAATTTAATTATAATTAATAAAAATTGATTGATTAAAACTAATTATTCAAAGAATTACAAATTCAGCCACATTGGCATTATTTTTGGCGACTTAGTGACCATTTTGGTGAATTGTGTCCAAACTTGAAAATGTTTTTCTCTCACAACTTAAAGCTCTTATTTGAGCAAAAATTTTCTATACACTACTGTTTTTGGTAAAAATATAGTAATTTAATTATAATTAGTTTAAATTAATTATTTAAAGGATTACAGATACAGCCACGTTGGCTTCATTTTCAGCGACTTGGGCCAAAACTTAAAATATTTTTCGCGTTACAAAGCATTTAATTAAACTGAAATTTTATGTACACGATTGTTTTGGGATGACAATACGATAATTTAATGATAATTAACAAAAATTAATTGTTACTTAATATTGTGATTCTGTCATATGTATATACTGATTTATATTTATAGCAACAATTTAGTCAGAAGTAATTAACGTAATTTTTTTGTTGATCTAAGTAGGAATTGACTTAAAATTTTTTTTTTATATCACTTGTTTTCAAAAATATATGATTATTTAGCAGGAATTGTTCGCATGAAATTTGTAAAAAGTTTGAAAGTTAAGTAATGTAAAAAGTAAATTAAGTATGTAAATATTAAATAGTTACTAATTGATTAAAATTATATGATATTTAAATGTATTCGCAATTTTAGCATATTTTTTTTATATACTTTGCTTGAAAAATGCACACACATAAATAATATTGAATAAAATTTTAAATTACGAAACAGTTTTCTTCCAAAGTATTAAAAACAAATTTAATTTAATGTTTAAATAATTACTTAGATTAAATTATTTGGAAAAAAAAAGAAACTGTAAAAATTGAAAAATTGCAATCACTAAATAAGAATAGTTGGCGGGTTATTACCAAATACGGCAAAATTTAGCAATTAACTTTTTCTAGTTATACCAGTGCCTCTCAAACTTTCCAGAGTTTCGACTCACGAACTTTCGAGAGTTGTTTTCGACTCACTATTCCATCATAATTTCCATCGCACACTCTCTCCTTACAATAACAATGTATTGAATGCAATACTAATCTACTATGACGAGCTAAAACTACATTACGACTTTAATTATAAACCATATAAATGATATAACTAAAGATTAAATTTTGTATAGGACAAGCTAATGAAAAAGTCATTAGTAATTATTAAACTTATTCTTACTTAGTATTCATAAGTTAACTGTCAAATGCATTGTGCACTACTGATACAGTAGAACCTTTGTGCGGTCCTTTTATTATGTGATTTTGTATTTCTGCGATTTTCGTTCTGTGGTATCTCTTTTTATGCAGTATATGAATTTTAATGACTTTAGTGCCAATGTAATTTTTCCTATGAATGCACATACTTTCAAGATATTCTGTACAGTTTTTTTAAAAACAGTCTCTCAACAATGCATGTTCTATTGTTTTCTCCCAAAAGGCTAACAGAACCCGTTTGATAAAACCCAAAACTTTCAATGACAATGATATTATCAATAATTTAATGGAATATGAAGATGGACAAGAGGAGCCGGATTCTTTGAGAGCGGATAAAATATATGCAGAGATCCAGTTTTATAACAAATCGGAAGAGTATTTTCTTAAAATAGATACCAATTCCGAAAGGAGTTTGAAATTCAACAAAAAGAGCTTCGATCATACATTTCTAGTTATCTTGAAGCTTACAAGCAACTGATCAACCGACCATCGTCGCAAAAAAATTATCACCTACTTTATGGTGCCAAAAAATAAAACAATTGAAATTCTATCTTAAAATAACGAAAGCGATTTTGTACTAATTCATAACGGAAAGATGCGTGATTGTTTTATGATGAGTAGCAGTGAAATATGTATATGCATTTTGAAAACTTATCCATATGAATAATGAGGAAATTGAATTATTTAAAATGTTTCCATGTGTAATTTAATATTTATTTTGTTTAAATGTACTTTCTAATAAATAATGTAAATAATTGACGTATTTTCTAAGTGTGTTTTTTATGCAGTCACTTTCCTGCACATAAAGTGGTTTTATTGTACATTCGTAAGTATGCTATATGAGTGTAAATGTGTTAGAATATATTTTGTATTTTGCTTCTCTTCAGTAAAATAGTAATATTTCTAAATAATATTTTTTTTAAATTTTGAATATGTTCGTGCCAATCCTATGTATGTTTATGACACACCCCAGGGTGGATATCCCACACTTAGTTAAATGCTGAGTTACACAGAGAAGGAGCAAGAGCAGAATTCTTTTTGTGATTAAACAGTCAGCTTCTCACCATCTACGGGTCATACACACAAAAGGAGGGTTTTGGAGTCCAATCCCCAACTCTAAGCAACATAACTTTAATTTTTAGCAATATTACGTCTAGACACTTTCATCTCCATTTCCTTCAAATATAATTCCTCCCATTAAAGCAGTTCTGTGCAGATGTTTTACGTAAAACAGATTTTGCACAAACACTATGGATTTTTTTTGTGTGTGTAAATAAAAAAAAATAACGTTCATACAGTTGCGAATGCATTTATGAAAAATTTATACATATTTATATGTATATATAATTAGAAAAGATCAATTAAAATAGAGAATTATTATTAAATAACAGAAATAAAAAATAAAATAAAACCAGAGAATATATGGTAAATATGGTAATATTATTACAAAAGAAATATATATTATAAAATTAATTGAATAAAATGTAACTGAAAAAGTTCCTCAATTAAAGGCGTAGTGACAATATAACACATTGATAATTTAAGGTTTAGTTTATATTTACAGCATTGATAAGAAAAATAATTATTTCTACACAAATAAATTCCCATACATTATATTATTAAAAATTCTGTACTCAGTTTTTATGCAAAAGCACTTCATTTTCATCAACCACAGATATTTTTTTGTTATTTTGAAGTAATTATTTTTGAAAGAAATTGCCCTTGATTAAAGATATATAATAAAAAAATATAAAAATGTGAAAAAAAAATCCTTTCATTTACTGCGAATATAAAAATGTAATACAATGTAAGAAAAAAAAAAAAAAAATCGCAAAAAAATAATAATAATTTTAAAATATTAACAAAAATTGATTCCATGGAATAAAATATAACTCAAGTATTTTGAAGATTTTAATATAAAAAAAAGATACAAACAGTGAAAATATGGAATTTTTTTCTCCTTCTCATCGCCATTATTTTAAAATTTACGAAACATCGACAGAAATACTCAAAATAATGAGTTTCTCCACACACTCACAAAGCGAATGTGTGTGTGGGAAAAAGAAAAACTTTAAAAAAATTACTGTACGCTTAGAATAATTGCCAATATCTGCTGCGAAACCCTTTCTCGTCTTCTTTGCTGTTAAACTATGTTTCCCCTGCTAACTTTTAAAAAATTACGACACATAACTGATTGATTAATTATATTTTAAGTAAAAACTGAAATTTAACATGAAACGCAGAATGAAATTTAGATGTTTTTCACACAAATCATCCTACTATTATTTCTCTCTCTCTCCCTATATATATATATATATATGTAATAGACGTGGCTGTTAGAATGATTCTTTATATGATCGCTATTGTTGATGTTTTCTTTGGTTGGGATTGAAGCGGCAGGCCTGTGATTATTTAAAACTGTTTTATTATTCATCTCGAACACATAAAGAAATACAAGGAAGATACAATACACACACACACAAACGAAGCTGCAGCAGGCTACATGTTGATGCAGACAAATACAGAAGCGAAAGAGGGTCGGTCTCCAAGAATCTCGGTATTTATAGGCGGCTCAAATCACATGATCTGAGTGGGTAGCTAGATGTAGTTTAAAATATTCTCGTAAGGTGGCTAGCTAATTTATAATTAAAATGTGGGTCCTGAAGGGATAGATTAGATAATTAAAAGATACTTAAAAGGATTATATTAATGGGAATTATTACACACACACACACACATATATATATATATATATCTTGTTTAAATTCTCAATCGCTGATAAAATACCTTCTATTCCTCCATTCAATTTCAAAAGGATTTTTTTAACTTATAGTGAATGACACTTGATGTTAATACAGTTTTTTCAAATGTTAATTCACACATTAGTAAATTGTTACGTTCATGTAGCACTATGGATAGCGCCTTGGGCTTCTAATTCATAGGTCATGGGTTCGAATCCCATCAGGATGACCTAACTTCTGAGAAT
Source organism: Trichonephila clavata (assembly GCA_019973975.1). Lineage (NCBI taxonomy): Eukaryota > Metazoa > Arthropoda > Arachnida > Araneae > Nephilidae > Trichonephila > Trichonephila clavata. Next base: position 2,343 of record BMAO01014119.1, on the reverse strand, counting down.
GGGATTTCCTTATTAACTATAATATTAGAATAATTAAATTTAATAAATGAAAAAATAGTTATAAACACATAAATAGTCCACCACCGTACATAGAAAGGATAATAGAATTTTTTTTTTAACTAGGATTTTTTTTTTCATTTTGTCACTTAATGTTGTGATTCTGTCCTATAAATATGCATATTTAGAGATTAATTGTAACTATTTAATAAAAAATAACTGAAATAAAAATTTTCTTTACCGACATTAAGTAAAAATTGACTCAACAATTTATATTACTTATTAAAATAAAGTGAGTGAATATTAACGTCCCACTGTTCAGCTACACGAGGGCTTTTGGAGACGGTCCGCGTAATTTTGAACTATGGTCACGTGACGCGGATGACACCTGAGCTGGCACCCCTCTCCTAATTACCACACCACAACAACGAGAGGGCGTTTGAGCTCTCGACAGAGTTAACGTGCATCGCTGCCCTACACGGCGGGTCTTCAGTGGTACTGGAATCGAACTCATCACATGCTAGCCACGATCCGATGCCTAGACCACTCGGCTACCGGGCCACCTGTTTAAAATAAACAATCAATTGGCATGATACAACCCCTAAAATTCAATAAATAAAAATTAATTTTTTTAAAAAATTCAGCGCCATGTTTATAAAGACTGTTTTCCTTTACTTCTTATTAAAATCTTTCTATTGCCTTTTAAACATGCAGTACAAACAATAATCACGTTAACTTTAATGATCTTGAACCGATGAAAAATAATTACTTAGCAACAGTAATTAATTAATTAATTCGAAACTCCCTCCTAGGTCTTGTACAAGAAAATGGAATTTTATCACTGTTTAGAATGTGTAATCACGTCTTTAACAAGCTGCTGCCAATAAATAAGCATTCAAACGTCAGAGTGAAGTGCGGTATCAGAAAGGATACTTTTATAATGGGTTCTGGGAATGAGGCTATTGTAATATACTTACGACATGATTGGGGGGAGATGTGTTCTCCTCTATATAAGCTCGTGCTACTCTTCGTACATGGTTACTCTCAACCACCCCAACTACCAACTAAGCAAATCGATGATAGGGCATAGATAAACATTTTGTTAACTACAGCTGTTAAGCAAGTGCAACGAATCCATAAATTAACCAAACTGATATTAGACCAAGAGTGAGTGAATATTAAAGTCGCAATGCTCAGCTAATCGAGGGCTTTTAGTGACGGACCTCGTAATTTGGAGCCATGGTCAAGTGATGAGGAGGAAACCTGAGCAGACATCCCCTCTCCTAGCTACCACACCACACCCTCGGTAGGACGTTCAAGCTCTTGACAGATTTAACGCGCAGCATCCCTCTACACTGTGGGTCTTTAGCGATGCAGGCTTGAACTCATGACTCGGCTCTGGCACGAGTCCTTTATCTTGACCATGCGACAGATCTATCCGCATTTTTCATAAATCTTCTTGGGAAATCTTTGGTCTATCATTTCGAGTTTATTCACACTCTAAAGAAGAAACCCTGATTATTAAAATTAGGTTAGCTATATATATTTAGGTTTCCAAGCTAGAAAAGAGAGAAAGTGAGGAGATAGGTTTAGGTTGATTGCTACTGATCAGGTATTATATTATTTTATAGCGCATTTCAAATATTTGATAAGTGAACGAATTAAAGTGACGATTGGTCAATAAAGTTTAATTAGTGTTTAGATAATTGGGAAGGTAGAATTGATCCTTAAATAAATGGGTCAATATTAAAGTTTTCTCATAATTTTTGCAACTCGTTATTAATCCATATATTGCTTAAATTGAGAGCATCTATTTTCGATGATTTGTGTTGCTAAATTGTGTGATCAATAAATAGATTGAATTTTGATATGGCTAGTCTTTCTTCCTTCCTCCCACATCTCTAGGTGGGAATGAGAGAAGCTACAGCGGCTACATAGCAAAAAGATAACAACGAAAGTAGGTTTATATAGAATAGAATATAGGGTGTCTGAAAAGTATGATAACACTGCCAAAGACTAATTAAAAATAAACAAAGATTTTCACTAGCGGTTTCTTATGTTCCATAAGAAAACGATTAAAGTTTCTGTAGATTTAATTTGAAACTAGATGGTTCAACGTTGGCGTGGCTATTGCGGACGTGGTTAGAGCGGACACTGAAACTCATCGTGGTTAGAGCGGACACATTTTTTCCTCCACCTTAGAACATATTTGATTACCGAATTACAAGGATAAATACATTTTTGCCAATCAAATTTAATTCTTTATATTAAATTGTTAAGATATTGTAGTGCGAATACATTTTAAACATAGGAAAATTAAATAAAAAAATAAAAAAATTCAAAGAA
>BMAO01014118.1:0-16265 GCA_019973975.1 Trichonephila clavata | reverse complement strand
TTGTGAATTATGCATATTTATTTATGTAATTGGTTATGATGTCTGGTAGAAACTACAGATTATACTATATCTCTGAATAGATATCTGGAAATCATAAGGTTTGCCTTTAATTGTTCACGAATGAGAAAGAATTTTACCCACTAAAAACGGATTGATTGATGGTTGTTGCCAATGCCACTTGTCTGTGTGAGATTGAGGTAAACGAGATTAATCGCAGCAAAGGGCTAGATGTACCACTGTCATTAGTCATAGCTTTGAGCACCATACAGGTGACAGTACAATTTTGAGAGAGAACAGAGGTAGTCAGGAGTCTCCCACTTCTCTTTCCCTTCTACCAACCTCATGAGTGAACTTGTGGCCCAATGGCTGTTTAAGAGTAACCCCATGCTGCATGGGCACTATACATTTAAAAACATCCATGCCTTCTCCAGGATTCGAATCTACGCCTTACGACACAGCAATCGGCATCATTAACTACTATATTGAATGGGCAGCTATTGATTAGTGGTTTTGAGTAAACTGAGAGAGAGTAGATTTCTAAGTTTACCTCTAGATTGCTTCTGAAGCATTTGCTTTCAGTTTTAATGAAGAGTGTAATTAGTTGCATTCTAATAGAATACGTTATGACCTTTGAGGTTTTTTTGGAGAACTCGTAGATGTACTCATCAATTTTAGTTACTTTCCCAAATTTGAATGAGATGTACAAAGGGTTTATAGAGAATCTTATAAATTCTTTATACAAGATATATTTACTTCTTAGAGACTATTCCGTCTCTGATACTTCTGTGCTAAGTTATTGGGGGGCTGAGTGAGTAAATGCAAAGAACTTAGTTTAGTTCATTCTTTCAGACTTCTTTCTTGAGACAAATATTTTGGGTATATTAATTTCTTATGAAGGATGATAGGGTATGAACTGTGCTTTCTTGCAATGCTATTTTTAAGGATAATCAAATCTGATGCATATATCCTTATATTACTTTTATAAAGATTGCATGGTACTTGTCATTGTTGATAGAAATCAGTTACCTTCTGGTTTAATTATAGGATAATATGAGTGATTCTAGTGCATTTGTAAAAAAAGAAAGGTTTTTATCCACTTAAAGAGATATAAATGCACAAGATTAACTGATTTTGTGAAATCAAAATTGTTTTTTATTCAAATATACATACATTTGAATACCTTTACACAATTATAACACATTTCATGTCAATTAATTTAAAGGAGGGTTGGGTTCTTTGAGTTATTACAGATAACTAGTGCTTACTTTAAAAAAAAAAAGTAAAAACCATGTGTTTCACTGTGCTTGCATTTTGACAGCTGATTGTATATTGTACACTCGTTGTGAGCTACAAAAATAAAATGTTTGCATTAAAAAGAAAGGCAAGTGTTTAGTGTAAAATATATTATTCATCTTCCCTGAATTATATAACAAAATATATGAATTGCCTTAGAGAAAAGAAAGCATTATATTCATTATTGTTTAAAACATATTACTAGAAATAGATTGTAATTATATAGTTTGTCTTATTCTCTTATAAAACTGAAACTTATCATTCACAGTTACTAGAGGATCAAACTCACTGGAATGAAATAATGCTGTATGACATACGCAAAAAGGATTGTCATAAAACATCTTCTTTTTAATGAAAAAGGTTATAAAAAAATGAAAGAATGGGAAAATCAGCATAAATTAAGGGAAATGAACAGGTGGGAGATTTTTTTGTTAAAGTAGGAACAAAAGATCATTTATTTTGAGAACTTCAACTTCAAGAGAATCAACAAAATTTTGACTAAAATATCATACCTTGGTACTTTACCTGATTTATAAATTTTCTCTAGTTTTTTTTAGAAATTAATGCAGTACAAGTAAAAAAAAAATTATGAGATTTTCTAAAAATTGTTTAAAATTAATTAAAATATCTAGAACAGGGGGTTCACCTTCCCTTTTTGTGACAGATGAGCTAATGTGAAAAGGTATGTAAACACTTATCCTGTAAAAGAATTCCAAAAGCACTAATATAGATTTTTTCAGATATTTCAGAATCATCCTTTGCAAATTAATTTTAAAGATTTTACAAAATGCGAGTTTTTATTCTGCGAGAAGGGAATGTTGGCTCAAAAGAATGTATGGAATTTAAAATGCCACATATCACAGTTTTTCTGACTTTGAAATGTGTTAATGAACATACCAATAACATGAAATAGAATCCCATAATCATGAATAAACTTGGTTAATTGGAAATTTTATTAAGTTTGTTAATGTGTGACATACTGCTGAGGCTTAACTAGGAAGCTGCACAAAAGAAAATCCGGAGCTTTTTTTTTTGTTCTCCCAACCTTGACCACTTTTGTAGTTGTGAGTAGGAAGAGTACGATTAACTCTCTCCGTTTGATTAGCTTGTGGACGATATACCACCGTTTTAACATGTTTTATGTTCAACCTGCGACACACTTGCTCAAAACTTCGGATATCATTTGGGGGCCATTATCACTGATTAACTTTACTGGAGCTCCATAACGCGAAATGTAATTTTCAAAAAATGCATTGGCCTTAGCCGAAGCTTTCCTTAAGGGAACTATTTCAACCCATTTAGAAAAATTATCCGTTATTACTAAAATAAATTTATAGCGTTGCGGAATAGTGGCAGGGTTATGGGCCTAATAAATCTAGATACGATTTCATTCGGAAAATTCGTTACTATCGGTATTAATTGACCAGCTGGTAAGCGTTCTTATAATTTTACTTTCTGGCATAGGTCGCAGGTGGATACATATTTATAAATGACTTTCCTCATAAATGGGAAATAACACGCGTCTTTTAATTTTCAAGTAGGTCTTTTTCTTTTCCAGATGGCCCACCATCGGCGAGTCATGGAAATCTCGCATAACATCTTTACGTAATGTTTTGGGTATAAATACCCTTAATTCACCGAGCGTGGTTGTATATTTTGCATAGTATAACAACCCATCTATTTATTTAAAATCGCGGGACCAATTTCTACAGATTGACTCATTAATTGAACTAGCGTCAGGATTTTTCTAAATATTGCATAATATGACCCCAACTCCGGATCATTCCTCTGTTCTTCTCTCAACTGTTCCCTAGACGATAATACCAACGACCTAATCACCGCACTAGATACCTTTGCTTCATCATTGCTATCTAACGGATTTCTAGACAATATATATCAAGCCACTTTCTCAATCTGCGAGTCCGGAATGATTAACGCGATTTCGGTAAAAAATCAAAACCTACAGTGGGTACAAAAAGTATTTGCACACATACATTTTTGTTCACAATTTATAAGAAAATGCATTAAGAAATACAAAAATTGGCATTTTAAAAATAAAATAAGCCTATTCATTTAAATTAATTACAAAAAATACAATAATATTAATAAAAAAATTTTTGCAACATATTAAAATATCTTATGTCAAAAAAGTATTTGCACACTCAACTCAACTTTAGCAAATTTGCATTTTTTTGCTAATTATATTTAACAGTCATCCCGCAGTAAATAACATACGTAAGACGACTATAAAAGGAGGTATTGTCGAAACTTTATCAGTTGATTGTCGATTTCAAATTGTAATGGCACCTAAGAAATCTGAATTGCCGATTTCGTTACGAGAAAAAATTGTTTCTCTACGTGAAAATGGCCTAAGTTATCGAGAAATAGGTAAAAAAGTAAATGTTTGCATCTCTACTGTTCGGTATGTCATAAAACGTCATAAAGAAAGAGGATCTACATCAAATAACTTGCGCTCTGGACGCCCAAAGAAACTTTCACTGCGAATTAAGCGAAAAATCATAAGAGAAGCATCGAAAAATCCATTTGTTAGTGCAATTACATTAGCCAATGATGGTCGCTTCAACATCTGGAGTTCAAATCTGTGCCCAAAGTGTTCGAAATGTCCTGCATGATGCACAAATTTATGGGAGATCTCCAAGGAAAAAACCTCTCATAACTGAACAAAATAGACTGAAGAGACTTGAATTCGCTAAGGAATATATCAATAAGCCAATTGATTTCTGGAAAAATGTCATATTCTCCGACGAGAGTAAGTTCAATAACTTTAAATCAGATGGCAGGAAATAAGTTTGGAGAAAACCTTGTACTGCTTTTCATACCAAAAATGTGTTATCTACAGATAAACATGGAGGAGGTTCTGTTATGATTTGGGGGTGCATGGCTAGCAAAGGAGTTGGTAATTTGTGTTTCATTGATGGGAATATGACAGCTCGAACCTATATTGATGTGTTGCAAGATAACTTGCCACAAAGTGCAATAAAATTGGGTATCAGTAATTCGTACTATTTTCAGCAAGACAATGATCCCAAGCACACTGCCAGTGTAACAAGTATGTGGTTGCTTTATCATATATCCAGAAAACTTGCCACTCCACCACAATCACCAGACTTAAATCCTTTCGAAAATATGTGGAATTCTGTGGATTTAAAAATAAGAGAAAGGAAGATCTCGAGTAAATCTGCCCTTAAACAAGCCCTTATCGAAGAGTGGTCGAATACTGACCCTACTGTTACAGAAAATTTAATTAAATCAATGCCAGCAAGATTACAAGCAGTAATAGATGCTAAAGGAATGCATACTAAATATTAGTTATTTGAAATTTACTGATATATTTTATTTCTTTTGTATTCATGCAGGTGTGCAAATACTTTTTTGACACGAGATATTTTAATTTTGTTACAAAAAAGCATTGTTATTTATATTATTGTAATTTTTCTGTTTGTTTTGGATGATTAAACTTATTCTGATTTGGCAATACCAATTTTTTTATTTCTTAATGCTTCTTTTTCATGAATTGCAAACAAAAATGTAGGTGTGCAAATACTTTTTTTACTCACTGTATCTTTGCATGCGACATAAAATCAACGCCCAAGATACATGGATATTGCATCTCAGCAATCACATGAAAATTTCACAACTTCGAAAATTCCCTTATCTTAATCCGTAATTCAACGGTGCCCAAATTTGTGCACGGCGACCCTTGTGCCATAACTACTTCCGCTAACGATTCTTAATAGGACGAAAAGAAAAATGATCGGTACGTCTCCTCTGAAATAAATGATTTCTCCGCACCTGTATGCCAGAGAGCTTTTACAAACGTGTCATGTAAAAGAATCGGCACATACGGCAGATCCACTGGTGATAACCGTAATGAATCAAGTTTAATCCGATTCGGAGGATTTGACTCAACTAGCGACCGCTTACCTCCTGCAACCCGATCGCTTAGAAAGTTTAAATTGGCATTTCCTTGTCTTCCGCTGGTGCCATCACCACGCCTCCAATTCCGCCTTGCTGAATCATCACGAGGACCTTTACTAACTACCATTCTTCGGTTCTGATAACGGTCTGGTCTATGATTTGGTTGGTGGTTACGGTTTCCTCCCTCGAACCCCTGATTTCGATAATCACGACGGGAAAAATTATTTGCACCTCTGCTTAGTCCTCTCTGATCATTTTGTCTATTTCCGACACCTGTATCTCCAATTTCCCTTATTCCGTCTTTCCGCAGGATTCCTACTCATATCACAACCTCATCTAGCAAAATTATAACTCGAACCCTGGGTTTCTCTGCAGGTATGACGTTCTTCATACCGATCGACAATCTCTAACAACTGTACCTTCGTCGTGGGGTTTCGAACCTCTAAATAGTCCATAATATAGGGTTCGAGTCGCATTACAATGTGATTGACCAATTTTGCATCATAATTCAAACCTATAGTCTTATATATCTTTAATAATTTATATATAAAATCTGATGGAGTCTGTCCCTTCTGCTGCTTGGATGAAAAAAAACCGAGCCTCTAACTCCGACTTATCCCTTACCACTGGAAAACTATCTGACAATTTCTTTTTAAGAGACGCGAAGGCAGTCGCTTCTTCGTTTACACACGCAAATCCGATGACCTCAAACCAGTCTAATGCTCTCCCAATTAAATGACCCTTTAAATACGCACATGCCAGATTCGCTGGTATCTCATAATAAGCTATATTATCCTCAATATTATCGAGGAACTCCGATACATTCTCTCGACCTGAAAAGAATAATTCCGGCAGAACCCTAAAACCAGCACTCGCTCTTAAATCCGGTATTTCAGTTGGGCGCCAGTGTCGTGGATTATACCCTCCCCTTAGATTATCATCTCCCCGTCTACCGTTAAATGTTTCTGGACGTGTAGGCGGATTTGAGTAATCAAGAGACATAGTTGCAAATCACTATATTTATTGATGCTTATTAATCACAGGAGGATGTAATATCACAATTCAAATTTAAGAGAAATAAAACACAGTGGAGTATGAGAAAGAGTTACTAGCGGAACTGCGGAATCGCTACTGAATCCACGAAAGATCAAACACGTACAATTACAGCTAAAACACGTACACGTATTTACAATATTCTAAATCACTAACCTTATCCTTTTAACATCGGCTGTTCCGTCGTGGTGATGAATTCTTTACTGGCTGGATAGGATAATAGATAAGGATCCACACTCGGTAATACGGGATCTTTTCCAATTTCAATCTACTGCTCCATGGCGTAGCTCGTCACGTAACTGCAATCTACTACTGTCAACAACTGCGTGTTGATCTACCGATGCTTCAATTCATTTGACTTCACTCTACTAACTCTTCACTTTACTTTTTTTGTCAACTCGCGAAACCCGAACTTATGTAATATATCTCATTTGCATAAATCACGGTTTGGCTCCCAGTGGAGATTGGTTGAAATAAATAACATACTTTAAGGAAATATTGAGGAGGTTAGTGGAAACCGTATAGATCCGTCACAACCCCCTCCGAGAAAAAAGCGTGATTTATTGAAGGTCTAAACGACCGGAAAGAACTCACGTAACCCGCCTAACACCTGAAAAATTCTGAACCTGCAAAAATTTTAACTCTCTAACTCCACAATTTTTAATTAAACTAACATATAGAAATGACTACTCAAAAGGGCACTCCACTCCCTTTTATTTATCTTTCACATCTTGTCCCTACAGTGCATCCCATTCGGGTGAAGATCAGGGGAAAACCTTGCCATAAGGAAAAAACCCTGATCATGCACTTTACTTAAGTACTAATAAATGTAAAAATTTTACATCACACGATAATTTCTTCGGTACATCTCATCAAAAGATTCAGAGACTGCTGCCCTGTAAGGAAACTATATCAATATCTTTCTAAAATATGACATTAAATGCACAGAACCTTATACAACTTCCATATTGACCCAAATATGGCATACATTATATCTATTATATGTATAGTTTCATATCAAAATAACCTTCATCTGGTTTCATTTTCAAAAATTCCCAATCAATCGCGCTGCGCTATTAATGTTGTTGTTAGTAATACTAATTACGCCGCGTCCCGAAACCAGATACTACCTATACATCTTAATAATTACACACAAAAATATTTACATTTTTCAACACACAATATATTACAACAAACAATACAAGTAATCTCGCATATAAAGCGACATCTTTAATGAGTAGCAAAACAAATGCAATCCAACACATATGTTTCCACAATTTGGAAAAGTATTAAATACAAAAGTTCATTTTTCAATCAATATGAAAACGCACACAACGCAGTGACAACTTTTGTACACTTTTAACTTTACAAAACAAAAATTTTAGACTAGCCCACATGGAAAATACTCTGAACTGTCTATCTGAGGGAAAATAAACAAATTAGAAATATACAACCTGGCTAATCTTTAGATCCAATCTGCATAGGCTTTGTCTCCAACCACGGCCTTTGTACTGGATGACCTTGTTCTAGGGCTGTCCTCTCGCCGCTCCAACCTTCTGGGTCTCCTTCTCCTCCATTGAGTCTGCTGTAGTTGATATGCTCCTGCTGGGGCGTTCTCTCCTCCTGCGGGATTCCGATTCTGGCTGCTGTCCAATCGACGTCGGCTCCGGATGTTGTAAGGGCTGTTCCGTTCCTGCTGGACTGGACGGGACCTGTTGCATCTCGACTTTCTACTCTGCGGGATGGTCCTGGAATTATTGTTCCCTCCGACTGCCTCTCATATTCTACCTTTCTGCACCGCTTTCTTGATAGACGAGGACATCTTTCTCTGGATGCTGGTGCATCTGGTGTCTTCTTCCTTTGTTGCATCTCGACCCAGGATCCGGGCCTTCTTCTTCTCTCTCTCCGTCCAACGTGGCTTCCTCTTCCTGAAATTATACGTTCCAACCCCCGAAGAAACAGTCGACTCCGTCCGCACACGCTTTCTCCTTCTCACCTCCTCTCCATCGCGTGAGAGGAGGTGAGGCTCTATCCCTGGCTACATCTCCACTACCTTACAAATTACCTGATTCTGATCCTCTACGACTATTTCCATCGCTTCCTGACTGCACTACTCTCGGCCGCCTATCATCCGACCTTTCTGATGCTACTGCACTATGATGACTACTTCCCGCAATTTCAGATTCGGCGACACTGTCTTCTGATTCTCTTTGATGGTAAATTCTCACCTGATCCACATTAACCGTTATTCTTTCACCAAACTTTAATATTACTAAATTATTATTTTTCACACTCAAAACCTTATAGGGGCCCTCAAACTTTGGCATAAATTTACCCACAATTTTCTTACTCCCCGAACTCAACGAGTGAGTTTGAACCAACACTAGATCATCAACCTTCACATTAACGTCACGTCTTCTTTTATTATAATATTTCGCCCACTTCTCATGTTGCTTCTTAGTATTTCTCCTAGCCTCCTTAAACAACTTTTCCATATTTCCGCAAACTAAGTCTGATCCATCAGTTACCATTATTAATTTTTGAAATGGGATGATTAATTTTCTACCTAAAATTAATTCCGTTGGTGTTTTACCCGATGTTTCATGTACTGCTGTCCTCAAAGCATAACTAAACTCTTTGAGAAATTGGTCCCAGTGTGCATGATTATCTTCTACAAAACTCGAAATCATTTGTAGAAGTGTACGATTAACTCTCTCCGTTTGATTAGCTTGTGGAAGATATACCACCGTTTTAACATGTTTTATCTTCAACCTGCGACACACTTGCTCAAAAACTTCGGATACATTTGGGGGCCATTATTACTGATTAACTTTACTGGAGCTCCATAACGCGAAATATAATTTTCAAAAAATGCATTGGCCTTAGCCAAAGCTTTCCTTAAGGGAACTATTTCAACCCATTTAGAAAAATTATCCGTTATTACTAAAATAAATTTATAGCGTTGCGGAATAGTGGCAGGGTTATGGGCCTAATAAATCTAAAGATACGATTTCATTCGGAAAATTCGTTACTATCGGTATTAATTGACCAGCTGGTAAGCCGTTCTTATAATTTACTTTCTGGCATAGGTCGCAGGTGGATACATATTTATAAATGACTTTTCTCATAAATGGGAAATAACACGCGTCTTTTAATTTCAAGTAGGTCTTTTTCTTTTTCAGATGGCCCACTATCGGCGAGTCATGGAACTCTCGCATAACATCTTTACGTAATGTTTTGGGTATAAATACCCTTAATTCACCGAGCGTGGTTGTATATTTTGCATAGTATAACAACCCATCTATCAATATAAAAATCGCGTGACCAATTTCTACAGATTGACTCATAATTGAACTATCGTCAGGATTTTCTAAATATTGCATAATATGACCCAACTCTGGATCATTCCTCTGTTCTCTCAACTGTTCCCTAGACGATAATACCAACGACCTAATCACCGCACTAGATACCTTTGCTTCATCATTGCTATCCCTAACGGATTTCTAGACAATATATCAGCCACTTTCTCAATCTGCGAATCCGGAATGATTAACGCGATTTCGTAAAAAAATCAAAACCTATTTTTGCATGCGACATAAAATCAATGCCAAAGATGCATGGATATTGCATCTCAGAAATCACATGAAAATTCCACAACTTCGAAAATTCCCTTATCTTAATCCGTAATTCAACGGTGCCCAAATTTGTGCATGGCGACCCTTGTGCCATAACTACTTCCGCTAACGATTTCTTAATAGGACGAAAAGAAAAATATGATCGGTACGTCTCCTCTGAAATAAATGACTTCTCCGCACCTGTATCCCAGAGAGCTTTTACAAACGTGTCATGTAAAAGAATCGGCACATACGGCAGATCCACTGGTGATAACCGTAATGAATTAAGTTTAATCCGATTAGGAGGATTTGACTCAACTAGCGACCGCATACCTCCTGCAACCCGATCGCTTAGAAAGTTTAAATTGGCATTTCCTTGTCTTCCGCTGGTGCCATCACCACGCCTCCAATTCCGCCTTGCTGAATCATCACGAGGACCTTTACTAACTACCATTCTTCGGTTCTGACAACGGTCTGGTCTATGATTTGGTTGGTTGTTGCGGTTTCCTCCCTCGAATCCCTGATTTCTATAATCACGACGAGAAAATTTATTTGCACCTCTGCTTACTCCTCTCTGATCATTTTGTCTATTTCCGACCCCTGTATCTCTCCAATTTCCCTTATTCCGTCTTTCCGCAGGATTCCTACTCATATCACAACCTCATCTAGCAAAATTATAACTCGAACCCTGGGTTTCTCTGCAGGTATGACGTTCCTCATACCGATCGACAAACTCTAACAACTGTACCTTCGTCGTGGGGTTTCGAACCTCTAAATAGTCCATAATCTGGGGTTCGAGTCGCATTACAATGTAATCGACCAATTTTGCATCATCATAATTCAAACCTAAAGTCTTCTGGATCTTTAATTATCTTTATATATAAAATATACGTGTCACAGTGTTTGTCCGCAATGGACTCCGAAACTACTCAACCGATCATATTATAATTTTGCGTACTGTGTGTCATTTCGTTTAACTTAGAACATAGGATGGTTTTTATTTCAATTAATCACGCCATAATTTTTTTATTGCCAGAAATGTGAAGAATCCGAAAAAATCGTTGTCAAATTCCCGTAAGGGAATAATCGCAAAATGTGGCATTGCTCATGCGTCTGTGGAAGCAGATATTACAAACCAAAATGCACGAAAATTAGATGCCTGGTGTATTTCGGGGTGTGAAATCCGATTTTAGAGTCAGTTTCCAAAAATAACCGTATCTTTGCCGGATAAAGCGGCCCGACCGTATCTTAGACCCTCCATAACAGGGGCTTGCATTAAAAGCCTTAAATCGTGAAAATTTGGACACTTGCGTACTTCAAAATGGATAATCCGAATCTGATATCCAGTCTGAGAAATAACTGTAATTTTGCCGGATAATTCAAGACGACCATTTACTACAAAAACCATGGCAGGAGCTTACCCTTAAAGTCTTGGTGCGGAAAAAGTGCGTTTCTGTTGTAATTCGGGATGGTGAACGAGAGTTTGAAATTGAATTTTAGAAATTCCTGTAACTTTGCCAGATAATGCCGGACGTCCCTAATGCCCCTTCCAGGGACTGAACTTGGCAGCGCAGGTGAACAAAAGTAATTTCCAGTTGCATCTAGGGACGGGAAACGATAATTTGAAATTATATTTCAGAAACTCCACTAAACTTCCCGGATACTGTCTTAATTAGGAAAAAAGGCAAATGATTCGAGTTCCTCTCGTCCGGATTTTCATTATCTCTAGCGACTGAACTTGCACGCGCTGGATCATCAACAGTCAGCTCCGTGTGCATTTCGGAGTGTGAAAATAGAATCTGAAATTGAATTTTTGGAGTTTCGATAACTTTGCTGGATAATGCCAGTCGACCGTATTTTAGACACACCGTAGCAGGGACTTGCCTTAAAAGCTTTGGATCATGAAAACTTTGTCATTGTGTATTTCAAAACGGATAATCTGAATCTGATATTCAATCTGAGAAATAACAGTAACTTAGCCGGATAATTCAGGATGACCGTCTTTTACGCAAACCGGGGCAGGAGCACACCTTAAAGTCTTGGCGTGGGAAAAGTGTATTCTTGGTGTAATTTGAGATGGTTTAAGCGAGTCTGAAATCGAAATATAGAAATTCCTGTATTTTTGACAGATAATGCCAGGGGATCGGAATATTCTCGAACAGCAGTACCAGCCTATCTTGCCGACGTAAAGTGAGTGAGGGAGTGAATATTAACGTCGCACTTTTCAGCTACACGAGGGCTTTTGGCGACTGACCGCGTAATTTTGAACCATGGTCAAGTGACGCGGACGACACCTGAGCTGCCACTCCCTCTCCTAACTACCACACCACACCGAAGGGAGGACGTTTGAGCTCTCGACAGATTTGACATGAATCGCACCCCTATATGGCGGGTTTTCAGTGGTACTGGGTTCGAATTCATGACACGCTAGCCATGATCCGATGCCTTGACCACTTGGCTACCGCGGCCACTGCAGACATAGAGACGAAAAAGTGGATCTTAATTGTATTTCGAAACTGGCGATCCGAATATATATATTCTCAATGCAATTCAATATAATCTCATATCTACGTCAAATAATGCCAGACGAAAGTATTTTGCACGAACTGTGGAAAAAACTTGATTTAATTCTTGAGGAGAGAGAAATGCTTTCCTGGTGTTTTTCTGGATGGGAAACAATAATAATGTCAAATCGGATTTTAGAAACTCACGCAACTGTGCCGGATAATGCCGACCGATCGTAATGTCCCCCTTCAGAAACTGAACTTACAGGAGCAAGGGCGTTAAAAGTGGGCATCAAGTACTTCTCGGGGTGGGAACGAGAACCTGGATACGGATTTCAAAAGCTTCGGTAAATTTTCTGGATATTGCTGGAATGAGGTCAAATGGCTTTGTGTTCGAGTTCCACCTACGGATTTTCATTCCCTGTAGCAACTAGACTTTCAGGTGCAGTCGAGCGAAAATATGATTGCAATAGGGAATTGCATCTTCGTGCATTGTTGTCACTGTGTTAGATGGCAGAAAAACTGCACATTCCACATCAGCTGCCATTGAACATTTTTAAAATACAAGATGAAATGTGTACCATTGAAAAAAGGGTGGATTGGCTACAGTATTGCAAATGAATTGTCATGATCAGGGATAATTGTACCATGAACCATAAACATTCACTCAAAGCATTACATAGAGCTTTGCAAGATTTAAATGGCAACGGGAGAATATTTGGTGTTGTTGCTGTATTAGTGTCTGCTGATTTCTGACAGGTATTAACAGCCATTACACGCTCTACTTTTGCTCACGAGATTAACGCCTGTTTAAAACAACCGTTTTGATAGCGAAACGTGGAAACACTTCGACTGACCATAAACACTCGAGTACATTTGCAAAATGATCAATCTGAGCAAATATTTCCTAACCAAATACTGAATATCGGAAACGGTGAAGTTGAACTTCATCCCAATACATAATGCATGAAATACCCAGACGATTTCTGTAATGTTCTTTAGGCCAAAAAGATTTGATTGAGAGTGTCTTTCCGGTTATACTGTATAATTATCTTGATAATTATTGCCTCTGTAATCCTGTTACTTAATCAGAAAAAAATGTTGATATTGTGATGAAATAAACTTTCAAACACAAGTTTGTTGCCAGTTGATCCAACGTTTTTTAAGCCAATCGACACTATTGTTGATAAAAACAAAACCGTAAATTTTTCAACCAAGTTTTTGAATTCTCTATATATATCAGGAATGTCACCGCATAATCTTCGGTTGGTTCCCTGGTTTTTATCTGCGTAACTTAAATTCTCCTAGATAATGCAACGGTACACGTTGGATCATCAAAAAATTATACCGGGAACTTCTTGAAGCAAGCATTTTGACTGCAAAGTTTGAACGAAAATTCGGTTCTACTACTACGGAATTTGTTGCCACGCGTATTCCACTGATACCGTCAGAATCTCTAATACCATTCAAAAGGCTTCAATTCCTGATTCGTTTGGCTTTCGCGATAGCCATAAATGAATCTGAAACCCGAACAATATTCATTTGATACTTGGTTGGACTTAGAAAATCCAAGAAAAAAAAATCCAAATCCAAGTTGCAAATCACTATATTTATTGATTCTTATTAATCACAGGAGGATGTAATATTACAATTGAAATTTAAGAGAACTAAAACACAGTGGAATATGAGAAGAAGTTACTACTAGCGGAACTACGGAATCGCAACTGAATCCACGAAGGATCAAACACGTACAATTACAGCTAAAACACGTACAATTACAGCTGAAATACGTACACGTATTCACAATATTCTAAATCACTAACCTTATCCTTTTAACATCGGCTGTTCCGTCGTGGTGATGAATTCCTTACAGGCTGGATAGGATAATAGATAAGGATCCACACTCGGTAATACGGGATCTTTTCCAATTTCAATCTACTGCTCCCTGGCGTAGCTCATCAAGTGGCTGCAATCTACTACTGTCAACATCTGCGTGTTGATCTACCGATGCTTTAATTCATTTGACTTCACTCTTCTAACTCTTCACTTTACTTTTTTGTTAACTCGCAAAACCCGGACTTATATAATATATCTCATTTGCATAAATCACGCTTTGTCTCCCGGTGGATATTGGTTAAAATAAATAACATACTTTAAGGAAATATTGAGGAGGTTAGTGGAAACCGTATAGATCCGTCACAAAGTGAAAGAAGCTAAAGTTTCTTTCCATTTAGAGAGAGATTTACATGCAGAGAGATGACGACTCTGATTAGCCGAACGACAAAACTGGGTAGAGGAGCGACACATTGTTGTCTTTTCAGATAAGGCCCTATTCTGCTTGCAGTATTCTGTTGGCCGTATACGTATCTGGATGCCCCGAGAAGACCTCTCCTCACCTGCTTGCATTCGATATCGGCACAGAGGCCCAGCACTTGGAGTGATAATTTGAGGAACCATCGGGTAAACAACACGCACATTTCTAGTTCGGATCGACGGTAATTTGAATGCAGATTGGTACATTTCTGACATCTTACGTCCAATGGTAGTGCCCTATCTTTGAGGCATGCCAAACACCAACAAAATAAATAAGACCATATGTTGCACGCAGTGTTTAACCTTTCTCAATACACAGGGTATTCGGTTATTGCCTTTGCTTGCACGGTCTACAGATCTGTCACTTATTGAAAACATATAGCCATCTGGCTAAGAGACTGTCCCACCACCCTTGTCCAACTAATACGGTTGATGAAGGGTGGCATAGACTTGAAGCAGCATGGGTTGCCCATTTCTGCCATCCAAGTCCAGTTCGACTCCCTGACTAATTAGATAAGAGCCATTTTAGCAGCCAGAAAAGGCTGCTATTACAAATTTCGCATCCCTATAAACCCCCAAACTGCTTGCAAATGTAATAACTTTATTTTCATGCGGGGTACTTTTTGCGTACAATATATATATATATGTGTGTGTGTGCATGGGGGGGAATCTAACCAAAATCTTCCGAAAAAGTTAGATCCTTCAGATTGCGGGGTTTTTTTTGGCGAGGTGTCTAGGGTTTTTTTACGATGTACGGGTTAACTTTGAAATATAGAGTAGACAATGTAGTTTAAAGAAACTAAATAATTTATTATGAACTATAGGAGAGTATTTACGCGGGGAGTATTTACAAAAAGGAAATTAAGATATATGCAGGCATTTAAAAATATAGGAACATTTATAGGCAGACATTAATATAGGAAGGATAGATAGTTCCTTTTAGGAGGACGTTAGAACTCATTATGCGATGTGCAGGTGACTTACCGCCAGTTGCGGCGAAAGAAGCGCGGATGCGCTGGTACGATGCATACTAGTCGATGGTTAGTGGGCCTCTGACGAAACAAAATCGAGCCAGCGTTTTAATAAGCACGCTAGATGGCGTTGCTGAGGAATGCTTTTTTTGACTAACATTGCCGTCCTCTGGAAAGAGATGATCTAACCTTTTACAAAAAGAAAAAGTTCTATGGGATATCCTACATATATATATGACAGACCCCAGGCCTGCGGGTTAAATGATGAGGCATTTTATATTACAAACCCTTCTTTTATTCTTCTATACTAATCTAATATCCAACATGGCGTCCCTTAGGCGCGCAACACCATAGAACAATAGACGGTAATCCGGCCAGGAGTCCACCAGCTACTTCTCTCCAGTACGCGTTCGCCTTCGTCATATACGGATATAATTTCGGGTACATGGGTTTCTGGGAACCCTCAGACCCTTATCTGGCTAGAAAAAGTTCTGTATAGGTCTTGGTTAAGTTGCATTTTCATGCTGGATAGTATGGAGCTTAGCAATTGGACGAGTGGCGGCAGGCCGGTAGGCGGG
>BMAO01014117.1:0-24956 GCA_019973975.1 Trichonephila clavata | reverse complement strand
CGATATTTTGGACTTCTCTAAAAGTACCATCTGGATTCATATCAAAAGTGCAATTCAGTTATCAGGAAAATAGCATTCTTAGAATATTTTTTCTATTGCAACAAAAAGCGAAAACGCATTCATACAGTGGCCGTAAACAAAACTTCTGTTATAGGGACTGGGGGTTACATTGTAAAAACATGTAGTCCAAAGCATCGAGGGATATCTCTATGGTAAAAATTAAAAATCTATTGGTCTATAAGCCACCCCCACCTTTTAGTGTACTCCACTGTATTCATATACATCTCAATCATATGTATTCATATTCATAAGCATTTCATGCTTACAATCTAAGGTAATGGTTATAACAACAATTTTATTAATCATAAAAAAGAGCTATGTGCGATATATTTGAAAATTCTCTAAAGAAAGAGGGAATGATACATAAATTACATTCTTAAAACATTTTATCTTGTTACTATATTCGTTTCTAGAAAATAAGCAAGGCTCTAGGAAAAGAAAATGGAATAATTCTACAGAGAAAAACATTCTTTAAATTTAAATTCATATGCGCACGGGAGTGTGGTTGTTTACAATGAATCTAATTATTAGGTTTTGCCACGACATTAGAAAATAGATGTTTACAATAAGCATAACTCAAATAAGAGACGAACATGTTGAAATAGGTATATTTATTTTAATGATTCGTTTCAGATTTTTAAAATATTTCAGAAGCTGGGGGAAAAAAACGCAATTCCGATGAAGGATTCCTCATTTTTGTTTCCTCCTTCAGATTCACTTAATTACAATTAATCTAAGCTCAAAGAGGAAAACAAAGATACTATAGAGCAGGGATGGCGAACCAATGGCACGCGTGCCATTGGTAGCACGTGACACAATATTTTGGCACTCCATGCATCAAAACGGTTGCATTTTAGTTCAAGATTACTATGAAGTATTACTAACAAATGTGAGTGATTCAAACATTTATTGAAACAAGGAAAAAGTTGGAATTGATTGAAACAGAAAGATTAACAAGAAATATAAGTAAAAATGCCAGTAACGAAATTTTGAAAACATGAAATTCGCAACTTCAGACACATTTAACTGATTAAAGAAGCTGGCTCGTGCTATTTTAACCACACACACACAACTGACACATATTTTCATCTGCCTATGACTGCGAATCATTAGTTTGAGAGAGAGAGATGAATAACATTAAAGACTTGCTTAGAAACCGTTTGGTAGATGAATCCAATTCAGCAAGCATTCTGCTAAATATAACATCTTACAATCCTTATAAATTATTTGTCACCGAATCTGCCCAACAAAAATCACAGTAATATTATATATACTTTGAGTTACACATGTAACGAAAACATTTCCTACTATACTGTGCAAAATGAATTTTTTCGAAGTAATTAAAGTTTTGAGTTGTTGTTTTTAGTTTTATTATGTTCCCAATAATCATTAGACAAAATCATTTAATGGCACGTCTATGCCTCATTAAAAATTTCTTTAGAAAAAAATGGCACGTTGATCCATAAAGGTTCGCCACCCTTGCTTTAGAATAGAGGAATAACATTAATTTCACAACTTCAATATGTCTTGCAGACGAAAGCCTCGATATAATTAATCGGATTACATCCAGTAACTTCGTATGCCCATAGAGGGATTTTTGTCCCCCGATTCTCCAACGGTATCAAAGTAATATTCTGTTTTAGGACGTTTCGTGTGGGAGGGTAATGAAGTTGATAGTAATCGCTTGAAATTTATTGATTCTAGATTTTCTTTAAGGGGCTTTATTAATCCATTAAAAGGATATTTGAGCTTATATATTCCTCATAGTAGTCATAAAAATAGCAGTGGAATCACTTCTCGATACGTCACAGAATTCACTGATTGTAGGATAAACATGCAACTCTAACATAATCCCTAGCATCACAAGGTCTCGGCATAATCCTTAGGAGCTCCAACATAATCTCATCCCGTTTTAGAGACATGTCATTCTTTAAAGGGCAGGGCTCTATGGATTCCCCAAAGGGAATGAATTACGCGAGAAAGCGGCACATACCTCGAGATAAGAGCCTTCATAGATTTCTTCTCCAGTATTATCAAGACTAGGAACCGTTCCCAAGATGGGCTCCACTTTTTCACGTGATTTTGCAATTTAAAGCATGTATCTAATTTATTCGTGCATATAAAATAAAAAGTTAATCAGATACATACAATGAAAAACAATGAAAATGATAAAATGCAACTATATGTATATAAAAATGGATGTTTGCATATATGACCTCGCTTCACATCCAACACCATTCAACTATGAAAATTAGCATGTATATGTATATTTTGTGGGAGAAGGTTTTTGCACTATCCTCTTTGTTGCAGTTCTCTATCAGGTGGCGCTACAGCAAAGCAATTTCTGTACCGTTCAATCACTCGCCAAGTTGCCAACATGGTCACCAAAAATTATGCCAACTTGAATCTATCGCCAACATTTCACTGTTTACATTGAATCGCCATTATAATGTGAGGAACGGCGCTTCTTGGGAATATTATAAAATTTTAACGAGATATAAATGCAACAGTAAGTAAGATTAAAGTATTACACATTCAGATAATAACTTTAAAATATTATATAAGAAAGCAGCATTTAATTTCATTTATATTTATTTGCAAGGACATTTGCATTTCTTTTACTTTTTTTTAGAAACAATTATGAATAAATAAATTGTTTATGACATTTTTTCACAGTGGTGTGGAAAATTTTAATTGTTAGAGCTTATTATGCTGTTTTAATACTATATTTTTATAAATAATAAAAGTTACTCATTTAAATAATATGTAGCAAGAATTTTTGTATTGAAAATTTTATAACTGAAATTGAGATAAAATTTTAAAAACATATTAATAATTTATTTTTATGGAAAAAAAAGTATCTTATTTTTTTATTGTGAAATGTTAGGAAATATTAAAACTGAATGCATTGAATTCTTAAATAAATATTAAATATTCTAAGCTCTCCATTTATTATTTTCGTATTGTTCTCCATCTTGAATATTTTGAATAAAAATTAAAATAATTTATCTTTTATGACCAAACAGCTCTCAATGAAGCTCTTTTTTAAAAACCATTTTTGGTTTTAAAAAAAAGTACTTTTGTACGTCTAATATTAATTTTGTGTTCGCTTCAAAAATTCAGAAAAATATTCTTAAGAAAATTTAATTGAAGCGTTTTAGATGTTTAAAAATGTAGTTGCATTTGAAAGATAAAGCAAACGATATATCGGTACGAATACATTCTATTGGAATTTTTATTTGGAGAAAGAAAGAAGAGAGGAAATGTATTATAAACGAATTCTTATGTGAAAAAGAATTCTGCAGACCTTAATTGCGCGTGGTATTAGAGATAAATTTTCTAGGAAACGAAAAGAAAATTTTTAGAATAGAAATTTATTTATTTATTTAAGACATTGTTATATCTGTATATTATTCCTTGATGCATTTTGTCTACTTGTAAATGTTTTTCGTTGATGGGGGAGTTGTTTCCATGTTTTTATGATAAAAATTCTATCATGAAATCATTTTAATGCTGTTTTCTTTTTTGAATAAGTAATTTATGTTATATTCAGAATTAATAAATTGTTTCACGTCATTACTTTTAATGCATGGTTGCATTATTTTCTTCAATAAGATATTTTTTACCAACTTTTTCCTTTAAAATAATTAAGATTTAAGTTTATTTTTTTTTTGGATTCCTACCATTAGCTCACTCTCTCTATATATTTATACTAGCTGTACCTGTTCCCACGTTGCTGTGTTTGAACAAAAAGGCAGTTTTGATACCTCAAACATAATTTATTAATGATCAAGTATATACAATACATCAAAATGATAAATTTATCTTTACAACAATAATTATCTTTTAACAATAAATTTATCTTTACATATGTGTCATTTGAATATAGCATATGTACAAAACACAGATGTACATAGTTGATGGTAGAATAAACATGCTTCTTCACTTGTGATATTAAAAAATACTGCAAATGAATTTCAATTGAACAATAATTTTGTAATTATTCAATATCATCATGAAATGAATGATATTTGATGATTGATGGTGAATTTTATCTTAGTAGTGCTTGTAAATATACAACAATTTTTTGTTTTGTGCAAGAACAAATAAATTTGATGGTTTTCCAACTCGTGAACACCCAGCGTACAGCTGTCCATGTGAGAAGCATGGATTTATCAAATTTAATTCACATACTCGCAATGATTGTCCCTGTGCTTTGTTAACGGTCATTGCAAAGGCTAGTCGTACAGGAAACTGTAGACGTTTGAATTCAAATGGAGTATCCGTTGGTATCATGGGAATGTATGGAAGTAGTACATGTTAACCTTGGTGTTTTCCATTTAAAATGGTTGCCTCAATTATGTTATTCATTATTTTTTTTACCGATAGCCTAGTTCCATTGCATAGTCACGGTGGATTTATATTTCGTAGGAGGATGATTGGTGAACCAATTTTAAAGATAAAATATGCGGTGGTATTCCTGGTAAATCCAATGAATTTAAAAATTTTATTGGATAATTAACTGATTCATCGTGATTGACAGCAGTATCTATGGATTTATATGTTGTTTCTTCATCAGGTATCTCATTTTGAATTGTGCAATTTATTAAATTCACATCAATGTTTTTGGCTGCCAATATAGCACGCTCACTAACCCATTGATTATTTTTATAATTCTGCGATAAATTTGGAAAAACTTTGGCAATCAATTCATCAGTGGATTTTACAATGTGACAAAAGTTTTCTGGTATTGTAATACAGTGTGTAGATTCGTCCATTTCCATTTTACGATTCCCAATATCTAACCATTGTTTTGCAAATTGTTCAGAAGATTCATATTGTTGTAATTGAACGCGCATATTGGTCTTTAAAGATATTTTCTCCACATACCGCCATAACACCGATGATTTGAGACATGCATTCAATTCATCTGCAGGTGTTAAACGTGGTATAACTGGTAGAGTTTGTCAAAAATGAGGGCACCACCAAAGAGCTGCTCATTCCCTCTCAAATCTTTCAATGTGCCATTGAGTGCTTCCAATGATTTCTTGTGTGTCATGGTGCATTCATCCCATATTATAAGCTGACACGATCTTAGTACTTTTCCCATCCCAGAATATTTGCTAATATTACATGTTGGAGTTTCAGTTACCTGCATATTTAATGGCAATTTCAATGCTGAATGTGCTGTTCGCCCTATTGTCCAAAAAAGTTGCTGCAATAGCAGATGATGCAATAGCAAGTGCAATATTATTTTGTGATCGTATAAGTGCCAGGATAATTGAAATAAGAAAAGTTTTGCCAGTGCCTTCAGGTGCATCTAAGAAATATATAAACCACAACTCTTGTTAGATATTGCATTTATAATTGTGTCATATGTTGTTCGTTGTTCTAATACCAATTTCGGCAGATAATTCGAACAAATGTTTGTAATTCATTAACGTCGAAGGGCGTTTCTTGTTGTATGTCACGATCGAAAATGTCATTACTATATCTATTTGAAGCAATCATTCCCAATTCTGTCAGTGATTTGCTGGCTATTGTCAATCATACATCCTCAATTAAAATCAATGCTTCACTGTATATATTAGACGTAAATTGAATGTTGGGATTAGCATTTATTCTACGCATGCGATGTAAAATGTCCTCACTCATATCGTCTTTATAGTTTCCCCAAATATCCTTTCGATTAACCGGAAAACATGTAGTTAGTATGATGGAAAATAGTGCACGTATCTGCTGTGGTTGAGTTGAATTAGAAGCATCAGCAAGTGAAATATCTCAATGAGCATCGTTTTCTAAGAGATTTAATTTCTAGCAAGCCTCACGAAATGTAGCACACGCATGGCCATTGACTGTTTTTAATTCTTGGAAAGATGTTGGTCCACGAACATTGATTAATAATAATCTTACGTAAAAGCATTCTGAGTTATTTGGATGTACAGTGTACAAACGACCCAATGCATCTGTGGAATATAAATTTAGGTTTCCTTGTACTGCTCTACCTTGTTTACGACGCTGAAATTTTCTTGTTGATGTATTCGACGTAAAATAAGTTGGTACTTCAGAGTACAGTAGTGTCCTTGCAAAGGTATCATTTCTACATAATGTGAAAAATTCAGTTAATGCTGTTGGCAGTGGTGACATTGCTCTTGCACGTACATTTTCTGATGTAAAATACACACGCTGTCCATTTTCAAGATGTACTGCTAAATGAACAACTGTTGGATATTGCTCATGAATGGAAAATGATAAAATACGCCCTACAGCCTCATTGCTACTTATGTAGCTTCCCAGTCGATATTGGGTGACTTCCTCGTTAGATGCAGTTGTATTTCCACTTCAAACACTGCTATATCGCTTCCGTTGTTCACATATTTGCAAATATATTTTATAGCTTTCACTGAATTGCAGTATTCAACATTTATGTGTGCGTTATACGTTTTTAGTAGTAATGGAGAATATGGTACTACCCAACGATTATCAACATCAATATTATTAGTGAGTACTTTTAGTGTAATGGATTTTGAACCATCTTCGGTAGATCGTCGTCGATAGAGTGGATATCCATCATTGCCTGTAATATTTTCAGCAAGTAAGTCTCTAGGTAAGTCCTAATCAAGTAAGTCCTCTTTGTACACTTTCCACCTGACATACATAGTGAATTAGTATTTAGTGATCCACATGGACCATGAATCATATTTTTTGAGACAATATCGTGCAAGTCTTTATCAATTTCAATGTCTGGTATTTCTGCTGAGATGATTTCATCAATTCTGTTTGGTGTTATTTTTTCCATCATCCATATTAAAAAATGCGCATGTGAAACCTCTTTTTTGTCATTCAATGGAATACATCCAGCAGCGCGTCTCTCCAAATACATGGTGTTTCACAATAAAATCTATTAAAGATTTTAATTTTTGTTTAAATACTCGTGCAGAAATATCATGACGATCTGATGGGGATTGTCGAGTTAATAAAAGCCACTTTATTTCATCCCATGCCCTTTATTTCGTCACATGTAAGTGTGACGAAAAAAATCTGGACGACCATATGCACGAACATGCGTCATTGCATCTTGTGCATACTCATGCACGTGTCTTGGGCTGCCTGTAAATGTGGATGGTAAAATGACCATTTTTCCCAATTCACTGAGATTGCCATCATTTACAACTGGGCATCAAGTAAATGGATGTATTCTTCAGAACGCAATTTGACTTGATTTAGTCGTATGTAGAGGAGTCTTTCACTTTCTATTTTTGCATACATGTCAACAATGCATTGATGAAATAATTGTCTACATTTCAATATATGATTATCAGCATTCTCACGAATCATCGTTTGATATGCATAATAATTCATAGCACTGACCTTTTTGTTAATGTCCACATTAGTTGTCGGATTTCTCATATTAATATTAAAATGATATCCATCCTCTCCTTGCCAAAATAGAATAGGATATTATAATGCATGATATGAACGATGAGTTTCCGATACTTGTTCCCTTCTCCTTTTTGCTTGATTTGTAGATCGACCAATGGCACTTCGCTTTGGTGGCATAATTGTGGGGTTAAATAAAACATATTTCCAATTATTTTCTTCAGTTGGAAATCAATAATATTGTATTGATAATTTATTCTCGTATTAATAATTGCAAAAAATTTTTTGACTGCATTTTTGTATTTATTAGAATTTGCTGGAGAAAAATTGAACGTCAAACGCATTAATGTTGTTTTTTGTAAAACACAAAAACATTAAAGGAAACCCAATTTATGTATTTAAAATATTTTAAATCTATATTAAAGATTTTAATTTTTGTTTAAATACAAGTGCAGAAATATCATGACGATCTGATGAAGAATTAAAATTTTTTAAATATATTAAAGACTAGCCGTTACCCGCCCGCTTCGCTGGTAATTTCATGATGTTTATAAATTTTTACTACTTATATATATGTATAAATTATTGATATCTAAGTCCTGCATTAAGAATTCGATTGTATTGAAAAATATACTTATACCTATAACTGTCGCCTGTTGATAAAAAAAAAGGGGCAGAACTCATCTAATTTGTGTTTTCTAAAAATCTCTAAAATTGAAGCATAGAATGATGTTTGCTCTTTCGTAACCCAAAAACCAAGTGGATTCCCGCAAAACCAATTTTCGGTGGATCTCTACTCCATAAATTGAACATGCGAGCCAAATTTAAAGTCTAAATCTAACAGAAAAAAAACAAAAGTTTTACTATCAATATCCCCGTAATCCCGTTGAGAGCCGTTTTCCAAAATAACCGCTCTTAGCGGATTTCAACTCAACAAAAGAAAAATGCAAACCAAATTTCATTATTATAGTTCTTGTAGCTCGAAAAAAGTAATTTTTTTCGTCAATACGTCTCAGTAAACCCCTGCACCCCCCACAACTTGATTTGCTTAAAATACATTCTTAGTGGATCCCTATTCAACAAAAGAAACATGCTTAACAAATTTCAAGTATATGGGTCTAACAATTAAAAACAGGAATTATTTTCTGTAACTCCTCTTGACCCCTCGCAACCCTCCTTGGGGGTCAATTTTCGTTTTACTCTTTGTTAGAGGAACTCTATTCCATGAAAGGAACATGCCTACCAATTTTCAAGCAGGATGATCAAATAGTTTAAAATGGAAATATTTATCAATTACGCCTCTTAATCTCCCGAAATTAAACTTAGTAGTTCATATTCGCGAAACCCATTTTGTAGCGGTTCTCTACTTTACGAAAGGAATCTGCTTATCAAATTTCATGACTGTACGTCTAATAGTTTAAAAATGGGGATAATTATCTATAACGCCACTTGAGCCCCGCAACGCCACTTCTGGGTCTGTTTTCACAAAACCAATTTTGTAGGGGAATTGCACACTATGAAAGGAATCTGCTTAGCAAAATTTGAAGACTGTGCGTCCAATAAATTAAAAATGAAAAAAAAATTTATCAATAACGCCCCTTGAACCCCCGCAACGCGGCCTAGGGGTCGATTTTCACAAAACACATTTTGTAGTGTATCTCTATCCTGTGAGAGGAATCTGCTAACCAAATTTCAAGACTGTGCGTCTAATAGTTTAAAAATAGAAATAATTATTTATATCTGCACTTAACACCCCGCAACACCCCTTGGGGGTCAATTTTTCCCAAACCTGTTTTGTAGCGGGGATATTTACTCCATGAAAGAAACATTCCTACCAATTTTCAAGCAGGGAGGTGAAGTAGTTTAAAAACGAAAATATTTATCTAGTACGCCACTAAATCCCCCGCAACGCCATTTAGAGGTCTGTTTTCACAAAACCTTCTTATAGCTGATCTCTACTCTATAAAAGAAATCTACTTATCAAATATAAAGACTGTGCGTCTTATAGTTTAAAAATGGAAATAATTATCTAATAAAATTAAGTCCCGCAACGCCACTTGAGGGCAATTTTCACGAAACCCATTTTGTAGCATATCTCTACCCTATGAGAGGAATGTACTTACTAAGTTTCAAGACTGTACGTCTAATAACTAAAAAATCGGAATTTCTAACGCCCCTTAAACCCCCGCCCCCGCAAACAATTGCTGCTAATTTGAAATTACAAACAGACACTTCAATTTTATTTATTTGTATAGATATAGATTGGGATTATAATAACTATTGTTTAAATGTGAATAAAAATGTAAAAAAAAAAAAAGAAAGGATTAAAACTAACCGTATAACTTATCAATTTTTTGTTTCTTGCATTGGTTTTTGCTTATGAAGCCTTGATTTATTATTTTTAAAAGTGCATCCGAAACAGCTGATGCTCTACTTAACTGAACAGTGAGATAACTATCCTAAAAAAAAATTATGGCACGTGTCAGCGTATTATCATGTGCGCGTAACACTATTATGTCTCATGAAGGCCATCGGTCGCCAGTAACCAAAACAACGACTTCATTAGCTCAGCTTGGCGTTCAATTTGGCGTTCATCTTAGCATTCAGTTTCACGTTCACCCGTATAGTTCCCGTTCCCGTAAGAATACGGGACTAAATTATAGCCTATGTTACTCCCCGTTAATGTAGCTTTCCATTAGTGAAAGAATTTTTAAAATCGCACCAGCCGTTTCCAAGATTAGCCGGAACAAACAGACAGACAGACAGACAGACAAAAATTTTAAAAATTGGTTTTTTGTTATGAGTACCGTATATACTTTTAGTGCATTAAGTAAAAAGCTGCTAATTTGAAATTACAAACAGACACTTCAATTTTATTTATTTGTATAGATTTTATCTTTGTTTAAATATACGTGCAGAAATATCATGACAATCTGATGAAGAATTATATCGCGAGAATTAAATATCATTATGAAATGAATGATATTATGCTTGTAAATATACAATTGTTATTTTGATATTTTGGGGATATTTGTTCGAAAGCATCTAGAACCCCAACTCTGATTTAAAAAAAAAAAATTACAAAAACCTTTCCGGGGATATAACTAATAATTTCCCAAATTTTCACAGCGATTGGATGTATGGTTTTTGATTATATCAAGGACAGACACACAGACACACATTCATTTTTATATATATAGATGTATATTTATCTTGTTCAAATTTTCAATCGTTAATAAAATTAACTTTATATTCATCCATCGAAGTAAGAATTACCTTAAATTTTTTTTTATATTACTTGTTATTTAATACAATTATAGCTTTGACAAAAAGTAACTTAAAAACAAAAAAAGATGCATACAAGAGAATTATTTACTATTGTAACAAAAATTGTACTTCATAACTTTGCCATGGAAAAATTTTAGTGAAAATGAAAAGAGATTTATATTATACCATAAATGATACATTTTTATTGATTAAGAGTCAAAATTATTCTTCAGTTGACAATAATTGCGTTTCCTTTTATTAAAAATTAACAGGACAAATTAATGCTCGTTAAAAATAGAAACTTTTCTTTTGTCAAATGGCAATTTGTATTGATTTAGTGTTCAGATCTCTTATAATTTTAGTACATAATAAAAACTTCATTTAAATTAATAGATCATTAATAAAACAATGAGGCTAAGAGCTCGCATTACTTTTAACTTCCTGTTGTTGAAATTTAAATTACGTTCCATAACAATATCACTAAATTAGATGGTGAGAAAAGTTATTATTTCTTTCGCAGAATTTTCTTTTAGGTTAATTTTGTTAAGAATAACTTTAAAAAAATGAAGAACTATTCCTTTTTACATATATGAAATCTTATTTCTTAAAGCTTTAAGCAAAATGATATTTTTATTCTAATAAGAATTTTTTTTAAATTTTGCTTTTGTAGAAAAATGCATTTAATAAACTCAAAATACGTTAAAAATTTCCGCATTGCAAGTATTTGTAACTTTCTCAGTAAAATTTGAAAGCTATCTCGCAAGCTTTTAAAATCACTAGCGAAGATATTTTTTTTAAATAATTCTCAAAATATCCAGTTCTGCCGGGAGGGAAAACCAGAAAATCACCCACTCAGAAAATGATTTCATCAGTTAAAAGCTTTTAATACTGTTATGGAAAAAGAAAATCTTTTACAGCTGCTACCTCGAAGTTTTCATCATAAACGAGAAGTCAAAATATGAGGATTTATTTCCAAAATGTAACGAATATTAACATGTTTACAATTAAGTTAAATTACTTCTTGTTCATTTTTCATTTTAACCTACAAATTTATGTTCATTACGTCACACATATTGTACATGTTCTAAGCCTTTTCAAAGTTCAACTTTCTTTAAATAAAACTCATTCAATAGCAAAATCGTATTTTCAAATTAATTGTTTCCTTGGGTTCTAACTGTTAGAAACTTTGAACAAATATATCTTTCTCTGTATCATTAAAATAATATCAGATCATTCCATCTTTTGCGAAAGGTTAAAAAGATAGATGAAATATATTTAAATTGTATCGCGATTTGATATGTTTGCAATTTCAACATCTTCAAAAAATTTAGATTATCTGATAGTACTTACTTATTTAAAATTGTCCTTAAAAAGTAATGTTATTATATATTTTTATTGAACGTTGAATATATGTCATCATAATCCGAAACTAGAAATTTTTTCAGTTACTGATCGGAATGAAAAATCTTTCTGGCAAAGCTCATGGGAAATAAACCTCGGGGCAGACCCCCGTTAAGATGGATTGACAGTGTTCAAAATTATTCAAATCAGGCTGAAACAGACAGCGGAATCTCGCATCATGTAACAAATTAATAAAAATCTCAACGTACTGAGTTTTTTTTATTAAGCCATTAATTATTCAAAGGTTATAAATCATTTAAACACTATTATTTAAATTTTAAAAAATAATTTGAGATTGAATTTTGATGCACTCTTGCTTTTCCCAAAATACAAGATGAAAAATCTAGAGAAACACAACAAAACATAAAAAACATCTGCTTTGAAAACAAAGACACAAAACACGTCAACAAAAAACTACAAAAATAAACAAAGTTTCTTTTAAAAAAAGCATCTTTTATGGAAATTTAATTTGCATTGCGAAAAACTAATTTCTGTTTCCAAGAATTCGAATAGGGTTTGCATAAATTGAAATTGAATCACACAAAAAACATTTTTTAATTAGTATAGTTCCGAAAATACCTTTCTCAGAAATATCAGCAAACGGTAATTCGAGGAGATAAAAGATAAGTAAAGTTTGGTTACCTCCATCACCCCCCAAAAGCATGTTTGTGCTTTGTTTTCTTAAGTGTATTTCTATGAATTGAATGTAGATTGAATATGATTCATTACACTGTTTTTTCCTGTACACCTCAAAAGTATTAAAGAATTCTTCTTAAATAAATTATTATGAAAAAAAAAAAGAAGCGAAGCTCCCTCAAAAAACAATTTAATCATTGCGAACTTTTACATGCAAATTTCTTTTTAGAATATGTGCCAATGATTAAATTTTCATAGTCAATGACCGTTAACTTTGGTCATAGCTTGCTGGCATTGTAGTTCCCTGAAGACACAACCAATAATTCTCTTATGATATTATGGAAGACCATATGGTCAATAAGGCTATTTTATACAGGGGGAGACAGGAAAGATGCATGAAACCAATTAATAGGCTATCACTTGCACTGTACGGACACGGTCGTGCAAAGATGCTGGCAGAAATTTTTCTGGAAGGAACACATTGACGAAATTAAGGTCAAGGTGCAAGATCGGATGGTTGTAAGGTAGGCCCTTGAAACCCCAACAACTTGAACTCTATCCAGCGCTCTACTACCTTTTCCAAACCACAAGTGGTACTTTACTATCTCACAACGTTTGGCTGTGGTGGGATTTCACTAACAGCCTCTTTTATAACGTCAGTTTTTCATCGACAGAGTCGTCTACTGTGGTGTCGTGGACGATTATTGTAGCTGCCAACAGACACAGGCATCGTTTAATATTTCAGCAACGCATTGCATTTCAATCTTGTAGCAGTTCATTGGATACGCATGTGGGAAGATGGGTAAGCATTCAATTATGTACCTTAGAAATGCATACAGCAATTTTCCATTCGTATCCAATTCTAAATGAACTGTAAACTGCATCGAATATTCGTAATAAGCATTTAATTCTAAAAGACTCTTTTTTTGTAGTTATATCTCACATAAAGGAAAATGATCTTGAATCTAAAAGTGAATTGAATAATTTGAATGAAAACATATGCGGTGGTGGTATCTGTATAAACCAGTAACTGCCTCCGGACCAAAATGATCACTTTTGTCTGGAGGCAGTTACTGGCTTATATGGGTACTACCGCCACGCACTCCCCTACCAGTGAACGATATCGTTGTTATGGGGAGAGTGTGAGTTGTTGCGTCATTAGGTTGTGACGGCTTGAAGATTGCGTCGTTTTGGGTGTGATGGCTTGCAGGTTGCGTCATTTGTGTGAGACGGCTTGTGGCTTGCGTCATTTGTGCTCATTTTGG
This sequence comes from Trichonephila clavata, assembly GCA_019973975.1. Classification (NCBI taxonomy): domain Eukaryota; kingdom Metazoa; phylum Arthropoda; class Arachnida; order Araneae; family Nephilidae; genus Trichonephila; species Trichonephila clavata. The sequence goes on along the minus strand of BMAO01014117.1, from coordinate 10,947 downwards.
TTCAGCGGTAAGTTATGTGCTTTCGGAAAGGAGGGTACCCAGAACGAACCTCCTTCACATACATGAAATATTATTTAGCTAAAAAATGATTCAAAAAAATCATAATACTTTTTATGAACATGAATTAGAGTTAAATGTGAAATTTAAGGTAACGTAGGTAAAGGTAAGCAAGAGGTAAAGCAGAGCTTCCAAATTTTGCAATGGCTTCAGATTTTTTCCTAATTTTCCCATTTTTAATGTGTGTTAGCTTATATTCAAATTGATACCAGTTTCTTAATATTGACCAAGTTACAAGTTATAAAGTTATAAGGTTCACGTTTATAATTTTTGCTTTTTTTGGAATGGTTTTATTCCATTCTGTTGATTCAGCTTCTTCCAGCGAGCTCCAAGCTGGTTTGCAGAAATATGCTAAAACCTGAAGTCAGCTACATTTTCTAGTTTCAATATGAAATGAAATATTTCTATTAAAATGCTGAGGAACAATAAAGGAGAAATAGAAACAGTTGAATTTGTAACGTGAATATGTGAGAAATTATTGGACCTAATTTTATGTACACAATATTTTTGCAGCATCATAGTGTACTTGAGAGCCAAGAATTACATGTGAAAATAATATACTTTTAGAAAATAAATGATAAAAAAGATTATGTCATATGCATTTTCTTTTTCCGTCGCGGGAATAAACATCAATCGATGAGTGTTTACAGTATTATTTTTATTTTAAAACACTATTTTGTTACATTGTGAAGAGAAATTGCTTCGTTTTTAAAGCGTCTTATCTTTTCTAGTCGTTGTCTCGTGGAGTCTTAAGATGAAACATTGTTTGTACACTTTATTGGAAAGCATTGGAAATGTTAACAGTGAGTACAGCTCATATTTCTACAAAGCAAGAAAATAAAAATGACATTTTGACAGTTCAAAGCTTTTATTTAATTCATAACATACAAGAAGAAAACGTAATTCCATGCAATTATTTGAGTCACCAATAGAATAGATGCTCTTGAAAACAAATAAGAATCGTTTTCTGTGGATCAATCAGTAAAAAAGGTTGACTGGGATTTAACTAACTGTAACCACACAATAAATTGTTTCCAAAGGATCTTGCGGTTTTCGAAACACGATTCAAGTGATAAAATTTCACCCTCCCTTGGACTTCCAAACTTCCTCACTTTTCGAAGACTGAACATACAGGTGTCCCAAAAAAAGCACCCTAACAGCCAGATTTCTCGTTGAGAGTACATAAAAAATATCCAATGAACGTGTACCTGTAGGCAATCTGTAATTTACAAGAAAAAATACGAAGAAAAAAAAATATGACGTTGCAAGGAAAAATTTACCCTATTGGACACATCACAACAACAGAATTTGCAAATATTTATAAAACCAGAGGTTCAAAGTGTCCACTAAGCATATCGAGGCAGGCGTGAAAGCGCCATAGAAAGGAAGAATGCGCACGTTACAACAGCGTGGTGTCCGATAAAGTATAAGCAGCATACACACGATCAACTCAGCCCGTTTGTGTAGTCATTACATCTCGATACACCAATTAATTCAGGTGGCCCATAGGTGAAAAATCCAACAGGGGGAAACATGGCGATCCTGGTAGCCATAGAACCAGCCTCCCATGTACAGGTTCAATCCAGCGCCAGGAGTAGGCCATATGTGTTTGTGTAGCCATTACGTCTCGAAACACCAATTCCTTCAGATGGCCCATAGGAAAAAAATCCAACAGGGGTGGTTTTTAGATTTGTTTAGTACATTTTATGAAAAATAAGTAAAATTAAGAAGAGAAAAAGAAATTATTATTATTAAAATCGGGAAAAATGGGTAAAAATTTACAAAAAAAAATAACATAAGCGGGGCCCGTTTTGTACCAAAAGTTTATGAACAAATTTTCAATTCTAATGTGTTATTACGTTATTCATTTTTGAAATGACTTTCAGAATAAGAGATATTTTAATTTTTACAAAAAGCAGCACTAAGATAAAGTACTTTATCTCAGTTATTACATGAAATTGCTTAAAATAACAGTGATTGTATTTACATAAGGGACTGCAAATTTTGTTAAAAAAGAGTGATTAATAAATCAAAAGGTTAAAACACTTCTACTATTATAAAGAACACATACAATAAATTTCAGTTCATTATTTTCAAAACTTTTTTAGCAATCGCAGTCCCCGTTTGAGCATTTTCAAAAACAAAACAAAAAAATACATTTTGAGTAAAATGCCCCCCCCCCGTTTTAAAGTATGACCTCTTGCCTAAAGTAATGGCATCTTCTTATATTAAAATACTTGTAGTTTTTGTTCTATTGAACGGGAAATAATAAACTTGATACTTTTATATAACGATAATAAGATAATCTATAAAATAAAATCGTAAAAAAATTGTTAATTTTTGTCAAAATTCACAATTTTAGGGTAGTCGGATACCTTAATTAAAAAAGGCTCCAGAGCAAGAGTAATTAAATATTTATACCGAAACATTGCAAGAATTAAAAAGTTTCAACATCTGTTCTTTTGAATGATGCTATGTAAAATGACAATATTTTCGGTACTATAGCTTTTTCCGTATTTATACACTTACTAAATGAGAAACTGTAACGCTTCTTATATCAGTTATTAAGCAGGATCATAAGAAAACCTCGAATTTCTACTTACGATCAAATGGCAAATGATCACATACAATTGAGATAACGCACTATCTTGAACTCTACTCTACACTATTATTCAAGGTGGAGGGTACATTATTTCTTTTCTCATCTTTTTTGGATTATATTGGGTTGATTATATAACGTTGAAGAAATGTAAACTGCATCACACATTGCAAGCAATTCTAATGCTTTCCATCAGAGCGTCCACTATATGATGCTCTATATCTATCTTCTAACTATTAGCTATCTACTGCGTTAGGGCTTTTAGTGCAGACTCACCCCCTCCCTCCCTATCTGTATTTATTCTACACGACTAGTGTTAATGGAATTCGAGTTTGAACATTTCCGTTCACGAACAACGCGATCTTAATTGCTACAGCGTGACCCTTAGGAATATACAGTAGACTCTTAATAATTCAAAGTTGGAGGGACCAATGAAAAACTTCGCATTATCAAGAGGGTAGAAAAAATTCCCATAATATACGAAGAAAATTTTTTTCTTACACATTTAAATTTGAAACTATGTAATAAAACAACATTTGTACAAATGTATAACATTATTTTAAGAAGTACATATTATACATTAAAAATAACCTATCTAACATTTCTGAACCTTTCTGAACACATGTATAGCAAGGCCACGTGTTAAAGGAAATATATGGACGGCTTACAACAAGTGCGGCCGGTCTATTGTCCACTTAAAGAAGGAAAGCAATAAAAGTGTCTTTTTGCTTGAGGAATCGGGAAATACAAATAAGGGATGGGAGACAGATGGTCATCAAATGGACTACGTTATAGGTGAGACATTCAGAGACAATACAACACAAAACATGTAAGTTCCAACCTGTTTGCTACAAGACTCTACATGATTGTGAGTGTTCGAATTGTGGAGGGTTTTGTAAGATAACTTCGAATTATAGCGTGTTGTAGTTAGGCCATCCACAGATTTTACTTCGAAATATTGAGTGTACCAAAACGTATTGCTTTAGTTCGAAATATTAAGAGTTTTTCTGGAGACTGAGCATATACTTCGAATTATTGAGAGGTTCGTATTATCGAAAGTATGAATCACCGAGAGTCGACTGTATGTGGACAATATATTTGATGATTCGGTGACGTCAGCTGCATGAAAATATGCGTCAGCTAGTCCTTAAAATGTTAAGGATGAAACAGAGAAGCTCTAAGAGAAATTTTATTTCGAAAAGTTTAAATTAAAGCACTTAGACGTATTTCCTTCAAATTTCAATTTGCGTAATTTCGATAAATCTGCTAAGCAAATGTATGAGTTGAATATACTCTTAATTGTTTTCCTGCTGTTTATTTTTGGTCCAATATTGAGTAGGAAAGAATGTGCATTGTATTTATTAATATTATAGAAGAATTTTTTTAAAAAATAATATCATTTGAGAATGATATTTCTTGTTCAATAGTTCATCTTTAGAATACGCAAACTCTCTTAAATCTTTTGCTTTATTTTCATCTGTTTTTATATACTTTCTCTTTTCGAAAATGGATTCATCAGTCACTAATGAATACGTTCCCGTAGTTGGATTATATCAGTTTTGTGATGACTTGATCGGACAGATTCGATACGATGTTCAGAGAAAACAAAGCCCGACAATTATAGGGGGGAAATAAATAACGTTGAATTTGTGTGAATTCGATTGCGTATACGTAACAGCACAAGAATTGAACGGAGATATTGTATTTCGTAATTAAAAAACGTTTTACGTATGATGATATCTTAGTTTTTAGATAAGAACAGTTCCATTAGCCCTCAGCTTACAATTCGTTACATAAGATTCACTACTGCGAAATGTCTATAATCTACGAAGACTGTTTTTTGCGCAAAGAAATTAGAGGATGCCGCAAAATAACGTGCATTACATAATCATATGCTATCCTTATGTAAGGTGGTTGTAGCATGTTCTCATACAGTTACAACAATGTGTTTCAAAATATCGGGGAATGGAATTTTATTACGATCAAATTGTTACATTATGGTTAAGAAATTTCAATTTTTTTTTAGTTAATACCACATTAGAACTATACAAAGGTTATGAGAGATGAATCTCTTAGTTTTGATTAGTGATAAAACCAAAAAGATACCTGAGCAATAATTTCGCTCTAAAAAATTCCACACTACACCATAGTGAGCAGAGGAGGATTAAGGTAGTTGGAGGCCCCTGGCGGTAAAAGGTTTGAGGCTCATGGCCTTAAGAGTCGAAAACCTGAAATAGTGAAAAGAGAGTCGCTTTCTTTAAATTCTCAAAATAAAATGTATTGCTATAATAAAACTCATCGGCTAAAGGAAAAATCTGAACTGTACATAAAAAAAAATTTAAAAACCTTACTTAAGAGCTTACAGTTTTTCTATACAGTTTGATTTCTCTTTCGCAAATTCATCAATTATTTTTACCATGTCTATTTTGTCTAAAACATTTTATTCTGTATATAATATGCCATGTTGTTCAATTTGTCTTTTCTCCCATAGTACTTCTTAAATTATTTTTAACACGTTTTAAAACTAAAAAAAGATCATTCACCTAATGCATTCGATATCGGTATAGTTAAAAATATTTTCAAAAGTATTTCTACATTAGGATTTCTCTTGCAGCTCGATAAATTTCTAGCGGGGGTTTCATTGTATCTTTGTTTTCTTTTCCTTTCTCATTCCAAGGTGGCGTGATTGGTTTGTCGCTGGCCTTTGCACTCATCAAGCTTGGGGCCCCTGGCGGCCGCCAGGTCCGACACCCGCTTAATCCTCCCCTGATAGTGAGTCACTCTAAGGTTCAGATCCATTTGATGCATAACGGTTCTTATTGCACGCAGCGGATATTTTAGCGGAATCACATGAGCTAAATATGTGCCTCAAACTTGTTGTTTGCTGACTGCGGTGCCGCAGGGACTGGGTTCGAATCCCGGAGAAGGCATGGATGTTTGTGTTGTAATCCTTTCTTCTGTCTGTGTTGTTTACCCCCGTGTTATACGTTGCGTGGTGCACGGGGTTTATAAATGTTAAAAAAAAAAAAAAAACTTGTTGTTTGTTGTTGTTGTTTCTAATCCCTCAGAGATCTAGCGGCAGCTACATCAGATCCATGATACCGCGAACTCTAGCGAAGTCAAGCACCAGTAGAGGACTTTCATGAACATCCGCCAGAGCGAACCCCAAGCAATCCTCGAACTTAAACATAGCAACTGTCGCATATGCTACGAATAAATTGGTTGCGTTTTGCAGTTCAAATATCAGTCCTTATTTCAGTTTTGAAATGTTTATTATTACGACACAAGCACACATAATAGTAAATATTAGTTTAAAAAAACTTCTAATTGTGGGTAGGCACACTACCGATTTCGGGGGGCTCCGCGAAAACTCTTTACAGACTAAGACCCCATCGATTAGGGAAAATTCATCAAATTTCCCATTAGGGATTACTGTGGAGGAAGTTGCCACAACAACCATGAAACTCTTGTCATGATCTTTTTACTATTTAATGCCATTGCATGAGATCTTGTCATGATACATTTTAAAAGAAATGCATATTTTTGTACAAAAAAAAATATTTCCATTTAAAAAAAATAGAAATGCATTTGAGCTTTTATCAAATCCAAAAATGTTTTCCATGACCTTGAAAAACGAGCAACGTGAGAATTCTGGTGCTTCAACACGTCATTGACTATTGAAAAACAAACACGCTGCGAGAACGAATGTCTAGTGAGAAATCTGTTGTGTGAAAAAGAAGAGGAGAATGTAAAAGAATGGTTCTTTTTCATTTGTGTTTCACGCGCCATGGTTGAGAAAAACATTTGTTTTAATATTTTTTTTTCTAGCCAGCTTTACACTCCAGCTAATTCTAAATTATATGCTAGAATGGAAAAGTGTGTGGGGGGGAGGCCAAAAAGTCAGCGATCAGCAAAAGTGGAATTTTTAAAAAAGTACAAGTGAAAATCGAATTTTATTTTGTTTACAATTTTCACATAATTCTCTTTTTGAACAATGCTATGCTCTTATTGAACATTCTTAAAGAATAATAAAAAACAAACTCTTTTCTTAAAGAAATTACAGTATGAATGGTTGTTTATAAATAATTCAATGTAAAAATAGTTTGATGGTACTTTTTCACGAAGTAAAAAAAATACTCTTTGAAGCAAATGAATCCTTTATCAAATTAAAAATTTAAATAATTCTCACACACAAAGCTATGTAATAAAAAAAATTACCTTGTTCATTTCTTTCACGCGAAAAAAAATTAGATTGATTTTACTTTTCATAACCACAGAAATATGCGTAAGATTTCAAACTGTTGATTATTTGATTTTCTTTTTACTTGAACTTATGCTACTCCAAAGACACAGAAAGATTCCTTTTTAAAGACTTCCCCGCATGTTTAAAACCTCACCTTTCTTCAAAGTCACTTCATATGAGAATTTTAAAGCTTCGTTCCAGTGGCGTAGTTACCGATGGGCTAGGCGGTGCCGTGCACCGGGGCCCTCAAGCTCGGGGGAGGGGATGGAACCTCGAACCCTGAGTACCAACAAGCCAAACTTGCGATAATTTCTCCCATTTTTAAGATATAATTTAAGAGACTGTAAAAAATAACTATAATCATGGCAATTCAGTTGAAAATAATTTTGAACTAGTAGGGAACTACCCTAAATTATTTCCACTATTTGTTTTGTGTAACGGACTTTACTTATTGAAAAGTTAATATATTTTCAATTTTTCTTCATTTTTCTATAAACTGTTACTTGAAAATAAATTACTTGAAAGGTCCATGAAAAATCTTACTATACTTATTGAAACATTTTTAAAAACACACACAAGAGGCACAATATCCTTCCTGGCTACATTCTAATTTTAATAGCAATATGATTCACAGTAAGCTAGTTTCTCCTGTTTCAATATTTCGCAATCTTCTCATATCTGCAATAGACTAAAGTAATTTTGTACTCTCTCCTCTGCTCTTTTGTAAAGGTTTTTTTAAAAGAAAAATTTAAAAATATTGTTTTATATTTTCTTGTTCATGCATATTTTTTGTATCATTTCCTGTCTATCTCTGTGGACCATTCTGTAGATCTAAGCCCTCTGGTGGGTGTGTGTGAGTTCAATCCTCCCCAATAAATAGCCAGGAATTCTCCAACGACGTTTTTACCACGCAGCATTACGTTTATCCTTCCTTTTAACGTCAGTAAGTACTCGAACACATACGAAATGCATTGCATTAATTATAAAACTGAAATTAGAAATAAAAATAAACAAGTAATATAAAAAAAAAATGGTAAGTCAATTCCTACTTAGATCAACAACAAAAAAATTATTTTAGTTGCTTTTTATTAAATAGTTACAATTTATTAATATGTATATACATATGACAGGATCACACACAACAATAATTGGCAATTAATTTTTATTAAATATCATTAAAGTATCGTATTGTCATCCAAAACCATCGTGTATATAAAATTTCAGTTCAACTGTTCAGCATTGAACGTGAGGGAAAAAAATATAAATATTTTAAAGGTTTGACCCAAGTCGCTAAAATGGTCGCTAAGTCGCCTAAAATGATGCCAACGTGGCTGTATTTGTAATTCTTTAAATAATTTAATCCATTAATTTTTATTAATTATAATTAAATTACTGTATTGTCATCCAAAATAAGCGTGTATATAAAATTTCAGCTCAATTGAGTGCTTGAAAATGCATTTTATTAACGATTGAAAATTTGGACAAGATATATATAGAAGTAAGTAAATAAATATATATACAGAGAGAGAGTGAACTAATGATAGGAATTAAAAAATAGCATGATTTGTCAGCACACCAGGTTTGGCTGAAAAACCGGTTTTCGACACCAACTTCTGTCAGTGTTTTAACAGTTACGTTGTTACAACAATGGAGAAGAATCTAAATTGGCGACGAAAACCAGGGATTAATTTAATTAACCGGTAATTAATTAATTAATATTTGAAAAACTGTATTAATGCCAATTGTCATTCACTACAAGTTTAAAAAATGTATTTGAACTCAATTGGATGAAAGAAAGTATTTTATTAACGACTGAAATTTGAACAAGATATATAAATAATTATATATAGATATATGGAGAGAGAGAGAGAGCTGTTGTGTTGTGTGTTTCTAATGCCACCTGTCTGACGGTGTCAGATCTAGGCCCACGATATTCACCATGGCATTGGGCTAGATTGTACGCCTGTCGTTAGCTATAGCTTTGAGCACCATGCAGGTGACAATACGATTTGGCTCGGTTCCACTCCAAGTTTAAGGGAGAACACCCTGGGGGTGATCAAAGGCCTCCCATCTCAATTCCCCTTCCACCAAACTTGCAGCTCGACTGCTATTTAGTGTACCCCCATGCCGCGAAGGCACTATACATTTACAAACATCCAAACCTTCTCCGAGATTCGAACCCAGGCCCTACGGCACTGCAGTTAGCATCGGCCTAATAGTAGGGAATTGACAAACACGTCAATAAGTTGTTGATAGAACACATCAGTTTTGGATACTGACCCGAATAGCCTTAAAATGTGTTCTATTAATGTACGCGGTGGGGGGGGGGGGCATGTATAAAATAATGTTTTCCAAATCCTTCTTTCGAGCATGATGTTAAAACTCCGATCAGTTTCTCAAAAAAAAAAACTTTAAGGCTGTATTCGCTTAGTGTTAAACAATAGCACCCGAATTTGGAATATTTTCTTAAGGTACAAAAGAACTAAAACATTAATATTAGAATCTGGTTTCGTTACCCTATAAGGAGCAGCATATTTTAGCTAACTCCTCATTTTTATGTCAGTTGATCCATTTTTTCTGGTATGAAATATCTTTTGGAATTTTTCTCCAATACCATCACGCAGCGTTTTTCAAAATGTGGGGTGCACCCTCCCTAGAGGGGCATGATAACCCTACGTGGGGGGCACTAGCATATCGTGAAGTCAAAAATTAAATATTTAAAATAATTACCATTTTACTGAGAGAGAGAGAGAGGAAGCAAAGGAAAATATACATACAGAAATAATAAAAAATAAAATACACATTCACACTGATATAATACACTTATAAATGTATCAGTACTACACAAAGTATTTTATAATTAATTTATCTATACTAAATAAAAATAAGTTTTGTAATTACTAATGACTACTCCATGGGCTTGTCATATACATAATTTAATACTTACCTTGATAACTTGAACGGTTTATAATTAAAGTTGTATTGTAGCATTAACATGCCAAAGTACATTATTATTGCATTCAATGCATTGTTATAGTAGGAGAAGGGGCGATAAATTCGCTGTTTCCAACTTTTGCTTTTTGCGAAGCTTCTCTCCTCTCTCTCTCTTTCTCTCTCACTTGAAAAATTCATACGCCTCCAATAACAAAGTGCATGGTAGCAAAATGCACCTGGGAAATAAAAATGGTTAAACGCACTCATATAGGATTTTTTTTAAATTGTGAATAACTTTTTGAAGAATCTTAGTAATTAAACATCTTAACAAATTGTGAAATTTTATCAAAATTTTATAAGTAGAAACAATGAGTATAAGTCAAATGGAAGTTTTGAAATCAATGGAGAACACATATTGCATTTATTAAGTGATCTTCATGAGTGTAGCCCATTGTGTGTGTGGCTTCTGAAGAATTAACATAAAGATATTAAGAGCAACAGCAAGTCATACAATTCCTACTATTAGCTCTCTCTCTCTCTCTCTATATATTTATATATCTTGATCAAATTTTCAATCGTTAATAAAATACTTTCTATTTATCCAATCAAATTCAAATACATTTTTTTAGAATTGTAATGGATGACACTTGATGATCTTTCAGTTTCTTCAGGTATTAAGCCATTAATCCTCGGTTAATTAATTAAATTAATTACTAGTTTTTGACGTCAACTTAATTCATCTCCATTGTTGTAACAATGTAACTTAAAACAATGATAAAAGTTGGCGTCGAAAACCGGTTTTTCAGCCAAACTCGCCAAACTAGGTGTGCATTGTTAAAACAATGCGGACAAATCATGTTTTTTTTTTCAATTCCTACTATTAGTTCACTCTCACTATATATATTTATATCGTTCAAATTTTCAATCGTTAATAAAATACTTTATATTCATCCATTCAAAGTAAGAATTGACTTTAAAATTTTTTTATTATATTACTTGTTTGGTGTTGTGGTCAAGAAGCCATAATAATTTTAATTTCATACTTTTAGCGTGAATCAAGCTAATGAAATAGTCTTTAGATAAAAATAAATATATTTTTTTTTTTTTACATTGA